>CM077204.1:37436718-37646718 GCA_039654625.1 Rhinogobio ventralis | reverse complement strand
TGATGGCATGAGTGTGTTCTCCAGCTCACTAACACATGTTGAGAGGAATGTCTCTGCGGCTCGAGGAATGAACGTGTCGCTCTGTTCCTGCGTTCCCCGTCTCCCTCGCTCGCACCACTTCAGTCCTGTGGCCGTCTCTGATGTTGGGAAGAAATTCCTGGCAGCTGGGATTTACACTGCATGTAACTGGAAAGTAGATTCTTTAATCATAACGTAATTTATGAGTTTGGCCTCTTTGAAGATTTAACAATTTACATATAAAAACAGCAAGAGAAACGTGTTGTCTGGCTACTGCAGTACAGACAGAAACTGCTGCAACAGATGCACCAACATGTTTCTTATATAATAATTCAGATTCAGAATTGAACTTTTTGGGTGAATTACTCTTTTATTTTATTTTTTAAATCCAGCAGCCTTTCCCTCATGCTTTGCTCACACACATACACTCACGCACATACACACTCTCTCTCTCTCTCTCAAACACACACACACACACTCATTAACACAAACTCTCACATTCACTCATACACACACACACACACACACAATCACACTCTCACACACACACACACACACACAATCACACTCTTACACACACACACACACACTCACACAAACTCTCACACTCACACACACTCATACACACACTAGAACATACACACACTCACGCACACTCACACACACCTGTCCATCTGTGGAAGCACAGATAAGTGTCCATTAGATATGAACTTATTCTCAGGCAGGTTTTCCCAAAAGGGTCCTCAGCGGAATATGCTGCTTCCATGGCAACAAAACCCATGGCAACAATAATTCTCTGCTTCCTCTGAACTGGGAAAAATGTCAGTGTCATCAGAAAGTCGATGAAATCACAGGAGGCTCAGAGAGAGGCAGATGTTTGCTGTGACGAGCAGCAGTTCACATTCCTGAATCTCAGGAGGAAACATCCGTTATACCTGACGTGAAAATATCATTTTACAGTTGCATCTAATTTTATTATATATATATATATATATATATATATATATATATATATATATATATATATATATATATATATATATATATATATATATATATATATACTCACCTAAAGGATTATTAGGAACACCTGTTCAATTTCTCATTAATGCAATTATCTAATCAACCAATCACATGGCAGTTGCTTCAATGCATTTAGGGGTGTGGTCCTGGTCAAGACAATCTCCTGAACTCCAAACTGAATGTCAGAATGGGAAAGAAAGGTGATTTAAGCAATTTTGAGCGTGGCATGGTTGTTGGTGCCAGACGGGCCGGTCTGAGTATTTCACAATCTGCTCAGTTACTGGGATTTTCACGCACAACCATTTCTAGAGTTTACAAAGAATGGTGTGAAAAGGGAAAAACATCCAGTATGCGGCAGTCCTGTGGGCGAAAATGCCTTGTTGATGCTAGAGGACAGAGGAGAATGGGCCGACTGATTCAAGCTGATAGAAGAGCAACTTTGACTGAAATAACCACTCGTTACAACCGAGGTATGCAGCAAAGCATTTGTAAAGCCACAACACGCACAACCTTGAGGGATGGGCTACAACAGCAGAAGACCCCACCGGGTACCACTCATCTCCACTACAAATAGGAAAAAGAGGCTACAATTTGCACCAGCTCACCAAAATTGGACAGTTGAAGACTGGAAAAATGTTGCCTGGTCTGATGAGTCTCGATTTCTGTTGAGACATTCAGATGGTAGAGTCAGAATTTGGCGTAAACAGAATGAGAACATGGATCCATCATGCCTTGTTACCACTGTGCAGGCTGGTGGTGGTGGTGTAATGGTGTGGGGGATGTTTTCTTGGCACACTTTAGGCCCCTTAGTGCCAATTGGGCATCGTTTAAATGCCACGGCCTACCTGAGCATTGTTTCTGACCATGTCCATCCCTTTATGACCACCATGTACCCATCCTCTGATGGCTACTTCCAGCAGGATAATGCACCATGTCACAAAGCTCGAATCATTTCAAATTGGTTTCTTGAACATGACAATGAGTTCACTGTACTAAAATGGCCCCCACAGTCACCAGATCTCAACCCAATAGAGCATCTTTGGGATGTGGTGGAACGGGAGCTTCGTGCCCTGGATGTGCATCCCACAAATCTCCATCAACTGCAAGATGCTATCCTATCAATATGGGCCAACATTTCTAAAGAATGCTTTCAGCACCTTGTTGAATCAATGCCACGTAGAATTAAGGCAGTTCTGAAGGCGAAAGGGGGTCATCACAGTATTAGTATGGTGTTCCTAATAATCCTTTAGGTGAGTGTATATATATATTTATTATATTTTTTTTTTTTTTTTTTTTTTTTTTTTTGCATTGTGACATTATTATTGTTATTATTATGACAATGAATTAATTAATTAAATTACATTTAAATAAATAAAATAAAGCAGCAATGATAATTTTGTCCAGACACAATGATTTAAAAAAAAAATAATTAAAACATATTATCATGATGTATACTCACAAATGTACTTTACATTTTAAAGAATTTTTTTTTTAATATATATATATATATATATATAAAAAATATAAAGTACATTTGTGAGTATACATCATATAATTAAAAAATTAAAGTAATGAAAAGTAATGAAAAAAATCTTGCTATCTAGAATTCTGAAATCAATATATGTAAAAAAAAAAATTATATTATAATGGAACATTAGATTAGATCGTCAGTTATTTTATTCCTAGAACCTGAAATATTAAAAAACGCACACAGATTGATTTTACATACTACATTTATTTAAAAAAGCAACCAATGTCCCATCTTACATGAAATAGATTTACAGAGAAACACATTTGTAAAAGCGTAGAAACCAACAAAGTGTTATCTAGCAGCATCCAAATGTTGGAATGAGGAAAAAAAGACAAATCATCAATATATCTATGTATCGGACACAGTCCAGGCAAAACTACAGCTGTCACAGTATCGTCTGCCTTCTCACCGCAGCCGTCCACACAGAAGCCTTTTTACTTTAATAAAATAAACTAATTTAGGTTAAATAAGCTTAAATAACAGTGTTAAATACAAGACACTTGATTGGAGGTTCTGTACAGAGATGGGCAGGTTTTGGCATGTGACTGTGGTTCACTGCGGGAGGAGCTGTAAGCCGGAGACAAGGCATGTGTTTCGGAGGAACGGAGAGCCACTTTATGCACGCACCTGCTTCATCTGTTCTCTGAGGCACAATCTCAATGACAGGACAGTCTTCAGGAAATCTTCAGGGATGTTTGTTTGGGTGACTCCACGATTATTGCCAGAACTTGATGATTCAGGTGACACGATGAAGGTACCGCTGAGCTGTCCAACTTCAACGTTTGACTGTACCTTTCAGTAACGGAGGCAGAAAATGAATCATTTGTGAAGGAAATGCCCAGCTACTACAAGTCTTGATGCGTTACATTCATAATCCACCTCCAGGATCTGATTGAGTACATTCTCCATGCTAAACCTGCCCCGCGAGTGAACCAGCGACACCAACTAGCACCAGCGAAGTGTCTTCCTCAGTCCAGTATGTACTTACATTCTCCATCTCATTGGAATTGCAGTAGGAATCGGGCTTTGCTAGCGTAGGTAGATGCCGCTGAAGCGTCCGTGAAGGATCTGACGCTCCAGCGGCACACAGTTCTCCAGTGGTTTTCGACTCTCGCGTACCCCAATGACAGGCTGGAGCTCGTCCCGGGGCAGACGGAGTCTCCCTCAAGGCTTCTTGTCGATGGTGTGGAAGAACCACTCTGTGAACTTCCTGAGCTGGGCGGCCGCCGTCTGGCTCTCCTCCTGCAGACGCATGTTGTCCTGCCTCAGGTGCTGCACCTCCACCTGCAGGATCGCCTTGTCCTCCTTCTCCTGTACGCAAACGCAAGAAACGTTAGAATATAGTCAACTATGAGTTTTTGATGGTGTTTGCTTATATGCTATTATTATATGGAAAAGAGCAGCTTGGAGATTCTTCAAGAAAGCCGAGTCAAACCGGTGGAATGGAATGAGAGTGAAAACACGATGAAGAAAATTGGTGTAGTATTTACAATTTTAATTGCTAGTCAAATAATTACAAAAAAGTAACTAACACAAAAACAGGTTAAACATGAAAGTTTGAAGACTGAAATGGTATTGTCTTGTAAAATGTACTCCAATATTTTTTGTTTTATTTACAACTTCAAAGAATATATATTTTTTTACAGTGTTTAGAATAAAGCAGATGTTAAAACTTTTACATGCCCAAGATACCCAAATATTGTCAAATTCTGTAATATTGTGAAGGCAGTAATGTTGTCATTTTACACTAATTTTTAAATACATTTTATCATCTTTTATTAATTATTATTTATTTATTTATAATTTGTGATTTTTTATTTATTAATTTGTTTCTTATTTTTTTACACTATATTTAAAGTGGTAATATTGACACATTTTGTAATATTGTGAAGACAGTAATGTTGCCAAATCAGGAATGGATAATGCTGTCATTTTATTTTTGTAATTTTTTACACTATTTTTAAATACATTTTTGTATTTTATATATTTTTTTTATAATTAATTTATTCATAATTTGTCATTTTTTATTTGTTTAATTTTTACTTATTTTTGTGTTTTTTTACACTATATTTAAAGTGGTAATATTGTCAAATTTTGTAATATTGTGAAGCCAGCAATGTCAAATTAGAAATGGATAATGCTGTCATTTTTTATTTATTACATTTTATCATATTTTTATTTTTGTAATTTTTACACAATTTTTAAATACATTTTATTTGTTTATAGTATATTATATTAAAAAGTATAATTTGTAATTTATTTGTCATTTTTTATTTATTTAACTTTTCCTTATTTTTTTTATTTGTGTAATTGTTACACTATTTTTTTAAAGTGGTAATATTGTCAAATTCTGTAATATTGTGAAGGCAGTAATGTTGTCAAATTAGAAAGTAGTAATATTATCAATATTATTTATTACATTTTATTTTATTATTATTTTTACACAATTTTGCTAAAGTGCTAAAAATGTCAAACTCTGTAATCTCTGTAGTAATGTTGTCAAATTAGAAATGAAAAACACTAATTTTTAATTAATTACATTTTATTTTATATTTTATTTTTGTAAATTTATTTTTTATTTCCTAAAGTAATGGAGGTAATGTAAAATGATAAAGTAGTAATATTGCCATTTTTTATTTATTACATTTTATCTTATTTTTATATATTTTTACACAATTTGTGCCCGGTAATATTGTGAAAGCGATAATGTTGTCAAAATGTTTACATTTATTTAATACATTTTTTTATTACTATTTTCAACATCATTTTTCTCTAAAGTTTGAAAACCTCTGGAATGAAGTATTCTACATATCTTACAAATTTCACCTTTTGCACTGAGATGTTATTTAAGAGAAGGAAAAGTTTAACAAATAAATACAATGGCACTAAGTTCTAGAAACCTTAAATTAAAATAGATGATATACATCTCAATCGACTCATAGCTCATGTTCATAAGCCCCTTTATAGTCATTTGTACACCAGCTATACTGTATGTATATTGACGCTGTGTGACCGCTGCAACATTATTAGCAATTACATCAGGTGCATCATGGGCTGTTCAGCAGCCGTCTGTCTGCTGATTGAGCGAGAGCGGTGATTTAAAACGACAGGAAGCAGGATATTAAATTGGGACGACAAGGTGGCAATTCTCCATGCTGGGTGCCCATTACGGCACGCTTCAACGCATTGTTTGCCTATCCTTCCCCTCAAAACCCTTCCTCCTGGGACGTCACAATCACAGTTGACGTACTTCCTTGCATTCACAAAACAGACTGAGTGAGACGTAGAGAAAATCAGACATCACAGCGATTGTTCTGCATTAGGACAGCACAGTTCACCTTTTTCAAGTCGTACTGCAGCTGTCTCAAGATCACCTCCAGCTGATTGACTTTGCCCGTCAGCGTGGCCGGAGAGGTATCACTGAAGACAGGGAGAGAAATATTAGGCTCTACATATAAAGCATCAACAGTCTATTGTGTATAGCATCTGATGCAGTGTTGAACTCACCCTGCCTCCAGCGCCGCTCCCTCCGCGGCCGCCACTCGTCTGGTGAGCTCGCGGGAGATCTGCAGCGCTTCGGCTCTCTGCATGTCCGTCATGGTGCAGAACGAGGCCACGCGCTGGTCTGGACACAAGCAAACATCGGACAGACTCAGATCAGGACTGATATGACGTGTTCTCAGTGTCACCCAAACATGTGCTGACTGTGACTGAACCGTATCTGATAGCAATACATTACGATCTCACACACATGCATAAAAAAGCATTTGTCCTGGGCTCAACCTGGGTCATTTTCATCAATCTTAATAGTTTTTTTATGAACTATATAGTTCAAAAAAATCATCTTTACATCCTTAAAGCAGGATAAATTTACTAGAAAAATCAACCCTGACTTGTTTTCATTGTATTTTGAATATTAGTGTATATTTTGTCTTGCTACACTGAAAGAGTTTGTTTTTAATTTGTTTATTCTTAAAGCAAGTTCTGCCAGTGCAGTAAGACAAAATACACTTATATTCAAAATACAGTTTATGAAAACAAGTTTTAAAGGCATAAGTCCTAATATCTCATGCAGCGTATCTTCTCAAGTAAATGTATCACATTTCAAGAAATTTTAGATATTTTAACTGGAAAAGAAGGAAAAAAAGACTAATTAATAACTTAAGAAGTATTTTTTTTTCAGTGCTATTATTGGCACCAAGCACAAGAATACTGACGGTGAATAATGTGCTGTGGTACGGTGATATTTGCTACCTAAAGTGAATAACATTCAACATAAAACATGTTAATATATTTCAAATTTAAATTATTTTTGATTTTACATGTCACACTGAAACTGAGTGATACTAGTCATATAAGAATGAGCTATGGAACTAAGTGGTTTCTATTTCTCTGGTTTCATACTTGGTAAGCCCCGCCCACAGTGACATCTCATTGGTTTAAAATAATTGGTTCACATAATAGAGTGCAACAGTCGGGTTCTGGAAGTAAAAACTCCATTCATTCTCCATAGAGAAATTGACTTGTAACAATAACTTATAAACCTTTAAAAGACAGCCCTGCTGTGAGCTACAAGATTGTTAATCAATTATATTTGCTTCTGTTGAACCCATCAGCGTGCATTATTTAAAAAACTACATTACCCATGATGCTGTACAGAAAATTCCACCAATCAGACAGTCGAAAAACTAACAAACAATCATAAGCCCCGCCCACTCCCCTAAAGCACTGTGAGTGATGTAATTGAGTCAAGCTCTCAAAATACTTAAATACTTATGTGTGTGTGTGTATATATACACCGATCAGGCATAACATTATGACCACTGACAGGTGAAGTGAATAACACTGATTATCTCTTCATCACGGCACCTGTTAGTGGGTGGGATATATTAGGCAGCAAGTGAACATTTTGTCCTCAGAGTTGATGTGTTAGAAGCAGGAAAAATGGGCTAAGTGTAAGGATTTGAGCGAGTTTGACAAGGGCCAAATTGTGATGGCTAGACCAGGGTTTTTCAAACTTTATGATGCCAAGGATCCCCAAATATGATGAACCTTTTATGAAGGACCCCCTTCCTAAAATCCATCTTTATATATTTATGTATGAAAAAACATTCAAACTGTTAGATAAAGCGTGACATTATAAATAAAACATATTGTTTCCAAACTTAAATTGGCTATACTTAATGTTGGATGTATAAACCTGAAGAAGAACATTTTCAATTAAAAATGATTTGTATAAGCAACTTTCACAATAAATGTATGTAAGCAGATTACATACTGTGTTAAGAATACTGCCTTACAACCCCAGTGAGCAAAATAAAGGGGACTATAGTGAGAAAAACTCAAAGCAAACATATACAATTCTGGAAAGTATGTATCCTGCAAGAAAGGAGAGAAACATTTAGAAATGAAACAGTTAGAATGTTCGATAGACTTCATCCATTTTTGCGTTGTCTTTTTATTCTCTGAAATTTTCTGGGGACCCCTTAGAACCTTCTGGAGGACCCCTGGGGGTCCCCGGACCCCAGTTTGAAAACCCCTGGGCTAGACGACTGGGTCAGAGCATCTCCAAAACTGCAGCTCTTGTGGGGGGTTCCCGGTCTGCAGTGGTCAGTATCTATCAAAAGTGCTCCAAGGAAGGAACAGTGGAGAACCGGCGACAGGGTCATGGGCGGCCAAGGCTCATTGATGCACGTGGGGAGCGAAGGCTGGCCTGTGTGGTCCGATCAAACAGACGAGCTACTGGAGCTCAAATTGCTCAAGAAGTTAATGCTGGTTCTGATAGAAAGGTGTCAGAATACACAGTGCATCACAGTTTGTTGTGTATGGGGCTGCATAGCCGCTGACCAGTCAGGGTGCCCATGCTGACCCCTGTCCACCGCCGAAAGCACCAACAGTGCACACGTGAGCATCAGAACTGGACCAAGGAGTAATGGAAGAAGGTGGCCTGGTCTGATGAATCACGTTTTCTTTTACATCACGTGGATGGCCGGGTGTGTGTGCGTCACTTACCTGGGGAACACATGGCACCAGGATGCACTATGGGAAGAAGGCAAGCCGGCGGAGGCAGTGTGATGCTTTGGGCAATGTTCTGCTGGGAAACCTTGGGTCCTGCCATCCATGTGGATGTTACTTTGACACGTACCACCTACCTAAGCATTGTTGCAGACCATGTACACCCTTTCACGGTATTCCCTGGTGGCTGTGGCTCTTTCAGCAGGATAATGCCCCTGCCACAAAGCAAAAATGGTTCAGAAATGGTTTGAGGAGCACAATGAGTTTGAGGTGTTGACTTGGCCTCCAAATTCCCCAGATCTCAATCCAATCGAGCATCTGTGGGATGTGCTGAACAAACAAGTCTGATCCATGGAGGCCCCACCTCACAACTTACAGGACTTAAAGGATCTGCTGCTAACATCTTGGTGCCAGATACCACAGCACACCTTCAGGGGTCTAGTGGAGTCCATGCCTCGACGGGTCAGGGCTGTTTTGGCAGCAAAAGGGGGACCAACACAATATCAGGTCATAATATTATGCCTGATCGGTGTGTATATGCATATTTTACAACAAACTATATAAACAAAAATATATTGTTTTTTCACATATGTAATCAACATTTTAAAAGAGTAGTTTTATATTTCTTCATAATTTTTTATTTGATTATGTAGTTCTCCCCCTCACTAAAACTGTTAAGCACACGTCTTGTACCTCTTGTACGTTTTTTGTCAGATTTTCAAATACTTTTTTGCTTCGAATCAAAGATTGTAATGTTATGATTCACCTCATAGCTGGTTGGTTTGGTTCATGGCTTATAATGCTTTAAGCGAAGACTTATCGAAGTAATGAATGCAAAAAATACTTCCAGAACCAGCGCTGCTGAAAAAGTGGGCGGGCACTAATGCACTTTATGCATTCAACATTCAATATGTTCTGATTGGCTGATTACGGTTATGTGGTGTCATGCATTTCCCCTTTCAGTGTGGACAAACAAAAAACTGTAAAAATCACATTCAATTTCTCTTTTACTGCATTACATGTAAACATACTAAACAAAAGTTAAAATGATCTCATTCTCATCAAAACCTAAATGAAAAAAAGCCAAAGCTTAGAAAAGCATCTGGGACTGAAGCAACATGGAGATGAGCCTCAGATGAGAGTTCAAATTCAGAGCGACTGTCCCTGATTTAACGGTCGTCCTCAGCTTACGCTCCAACAGAGCTGGGCTAAAACAAGACCAAACTGCTTCAGATACCAGAAATACACTTTAAAGACTGATGCAATATTTGGAAACAAAGTTACACTTTTAGAGGAGATGGTTTTTCTGGGTCTCACTGTGACACAGAATCACCTCACCTCATATAAATACTGCGAGATAAATTTAGCTTACAACATATTTGCCCTCCATTTGCATCAGCGAGCACAAACTTAAGTCAACAAGAAGAGAAGAAGCGTTTAAAAAATGTAGAACAAAATGCGTAAACGCTCAACAACTTCAAAGCTCATCTTCAAAAACTCATATACAAGTGGGCGACTTGAGACATTTTTTCAGGGCTCAAAGTCTCACTATTTCACTAATTACAAACATAAACCAGATGCAAACTCAAAATTATATATAAAAACTGATCTGAGACCTGATAGAAAACCTGTTTGCCACATAAATGACTGTTGTGCAGATGTCTTGAACAATCAAGGGTTTAAATCTGTCCCCATTGTGTCATCAGATGCGACATATGGGTAAAAGTCCTAATGACATACACGTTTATCCGACAGACAGACGGCGATGAGAAGGAGAACACAGCTGAACTGTGTTTTATTGTGTCTCCCAAATCAATGAACATACTCTCATTACACCATATGGAGACAGACGCTGCTATTGGAAATTATCTGAATGTAAAGAGTTTAATTTACGGTCGTCTCTCAGGAGATTCCTACATGTGTGTTTCTGATCAAAACTGGTAGTCTTTCATTAAAAACATGACAATAAAACCTCTGTGTGTCTCTCTTTCGACGGCTCCTCAGAGCTCTAATCATAAACCACATCATGCTTGGATAGACCACATGAAAACCAGAGCCTGAGTTTTCAAAGTTCAGTATGTTGTGTCCTCACAGAAACCTGTGTTTGTAATTAAACACTAGAGTTCTCCTGTGTGTCGCCATGTTAATACATTCATGCATTCTGGGACTTTATCAATGTGCTGCATGCAACAGACTCCAATAAATAAATAATGAAAATTACAATTACATTAAAGCATTAAAGAGAATTCGGTGATTAATTCACATGAGAATAAAGCCACGATGCAAACAATCTTAATGATCCTAAAAATAGGCTTCATTTTGCGAAATACACTTATATTTCTTTCGATTTTTCATGAGATTGAGATTTCATGAGATTCACCCAAAAAGGAATGTTCTTCAGTTCACGCAATGAGAAGATAACAGTATTTAGAGGTTTATAAGCAAAACAATTAATGTACGCAAGAACCCCAGGTTTAAATATCTTCTTTCTGAGATAAATCTAGACCGTGAAAAGCCTTAAAATGAAGCTCCTGACAAGCATCAGCTTGAGGCCACATCCTACTCCAACAGTGAAAACAGGCTAAATGACTTTAATAAATACAGCAGCCATTAACAAAATGATGATGGCCTTCTTACTAATCCATTTACAGAAATGACAGGCCCACACAGGACGTTTCTGAGTGCCAGAGCCATGTGTTCACATGCAAATGTCCGAGGGCGGGACAGGCCAACAATTACCCAGCATGCTGTCCGAGTGTTTAATTGTAGTTGGCAGCTCGGTAGTCTTTGTGTGAGAGATTCTGGGTGTCTACACAAACAAATATTTAGATCAAAATGTAAGACTTTTGAATTACAGCTTTAACAAAGTAATAAACTTTGGACCAGATTTACTAACAGCTTTCGCCAGCGCAAATACTCTTTTGGCGTAAAAAAACTGCTGTCAGGATTTACTAAAGACACGCAGTGAAAGATTGACGCTGAAAGGGTTATTTTTGCGGCTGACCTTATTGCATATGCATTTGAAGGAGTTTTCCTTTCAGACGCAGTATTTATGGGAGGAGAGTATTTAAATGAATCATGCGAGGTGATTTACTAAGGTTTGTGCTCATCAATTTACTGGTACATTTCTTAAACCAGACGCTAATTTGCGCTGCTCTTGGTAGATTGTGTTGGTCATTATGGAAATGATCCGGCTGCGTCTGTGTTCTTTAATTTGCGTGTCGTCAGTAGATCATGCGCTGAACTTTCCACTCCCATCAGCGCTTTTTTGGTTTTGCGCTCTCACGCTAATTTGCTGTTCAGTAAATCTGGTCCATAATGTGATGCATATATGTATATTTTGTTTCTCATTAAACTTTATGCAGATTAGATTCCCTGTTGTTTTCTACTATGTGTGCACCCAGGAAAAACATCTGATTATAGAAATTGGTGCAGGACAAAAATCATGGCATACTTTATTTAAGACCCCCTGTGGTGAAAATCTAGTTTTTAATGCTGTTTATATGTTTTTAATATGCTTTAAGAATCAGCATAAATTGTTCATTGTGAAAACAATTACATTTATTCAGTTAAAATGGTTCAAATATGGCATGCTGTTGATCAAGCAATATCAATTAGTTAAAATATATGAGATTGAAAATTTATAACAATATAAACCTGGTTGTTTATTTAAAACACATTCAGTTTACCATTACAGGAATCTGACCTGTTTCATTAATGTATGACAGACAAATATGCATCACATTAAGATTATTAGTTTATGCATGTTCAAACTGTGTAATCGAAATGCATTGCCATTTTATATGCTATATTCAAATACATAATCTTAAATATAGTGCTAAATATATTATATGCATATATGTAGACTGTAGACTGCACATATGTTATATGTAGACTGTACGATGAAGACACCTATTGAATCTTAGGCTACGACGCAAGTTAGTATACAAGAATAAAACGTCATCAGCATGTGCTAGAGGTAAACAAATGGAGTAAGATGAGTCGCACTTTAGCGATTGTGGTTTTTATGTGCACTTAAAGAACAGGAGGAAGCAAAAGAGGAGAATATGGATGTGGTCAAGGCTAGGGAAAAGAGGCTGACTTTGCATGCCAATTTTGGAGCTTAGTTTTTAAGTTTTATTGCCATGTCGCGTTGATCAATACGCCACTTGATGTTGCATTTTTACTGGCTAGTCAGTAGACGTAGGTCGTAGCAGCAAACACACTGTGAAATGATCATGCTAAACTTGTCAGAAAATTCTCACAGGCTATCTTTGGTCGTAAGACCGTGACAACGGCCATCTTTGAACCTCTCTCAGTGTCAACATAAGACGACCGTTTAGGAGCCACGACCACAGAAATCGGCATGATTTCATTTGCTGAGGTTGTACTGGTTTCTCAAGTTGTTGCAGCTCGTCTCTTCCCAGTCTGTCAGTAACGCTCTGTTTAGTTCCTGTCTCTATGAAGCCCCTCCTTCTGAAAAGCATAATGTGCTCTGATTGGTCGGCTGGATCAGTGTGTTGTGATTGGTTAAGCGCTTCCAGCATGTTTGAGAAATGTCCCCTTACCATAACCACCAGTTTCATCACACTACTAACTAACTCAACCAGGCCCCGCCCCGCCCCTTTATTCTGCGTATTAATTATTTAAATGAGGAATATTGTGATGTGTTCGTTCCCGGAAGAAAACTCAAGACTACAATGGAGGCGTTTCAGGGAGTTCAGAAACACTAGCACTGATATAGAGAAGAACTCCCGCTGGAGCAACATTACACACTAAAGAAAGATGAACATGTAAAAAAGCATAATAGGTGTTCTTTAATGATGCATCTCGCCTCAAACCCACCCACACACAGCGTTTCTCCACGTACCTTCAAAGGCCCTTGCCGCGTCAACGAGGTGAGACCAGTCCAGGCCCGTTGCGGTGTCTGGTAGAGGCATGAGACCCGGGTCGCTGAACTTCGCCCGGTCCGCGAGGGAGCCGTCAGAGAACCAGAACTCATCTGAAGAGATGTTTACACACACAAAGAGACAGATCAGTGACACGCACACTCGCCGCCACACATCACTGTCAATCTAACGGCCTCTCGATCTCATGAGCTTCCCCTGGGTTTACACAGACATCGGACCAGGACAGAAACGGAAGCGCGCAGCTCAATTCAGTCCATCTGTCTGGAGGTCATGAAGGTCACTGTAATGAAGGCAGTGGCAGTAGCAGTGCTGGAGAAAGACCGGCGTGATGAATCGGTCACCTGCTGTCTTCACCACATAATGGCTCTTTTTATGAGACCTCACAGGCGTCTCCCTCCGACACAACTGACAGCAGAACGAGAGCCAGATCGGACCATTCCTTTAAGATTTGGAAAGTCTTCAAATATGAGGATGACAGACTACATGAAAGAAAAGAGCTAGAGCCCATCTGACACTGTGCTCCAAAATGTGACGCTGCTTTAAAACGTGCACCAAAATAAGGCAAAATTGGCAGCAGCACAATGCTGAAAGAGCTTTCCTGTCAGCGCTATTAAACTGCTGTCTCTCTCGGCAGTTCTCTGGGTTCAGGAGCAGAGCAGGAGATCCCTAAACATGGCCTCATTTTTCAATCAATTGCATGAGTCTAAACCTCTCATCGTACATCTCTCTTGCCTGATAGACAGGATATGCCATAAACATTTTCCCATCTCACAAAGAACTCGCTCTGAAAAGGATGTGAGGGAAAAACAGCAGAACGCTGGAGGTAAACGTGCCTCACTCTCTCTCTCTCTCTCTGTGTGTTTGAGCCTCAGAGGGACGCAATCTGTCAAATTAGACCATTCACTAGATGAGCAGAGGAAAAAATTCTGCTATCTGTCGAAACAATCAGAAATTTATCACGCGTGACAGCAATCAGCCACCGCGGGCCACTCGAAAAACCAGCTATAAATGAATCATCTTTCACACACTGATTAAAACTGTTAAATGTGTTCATATTAGAGGTCCTTTAGTTTAAACCAAATGAGATGTGATTGTGTGTAACTGTGCATTTATCTATTAAATATTTCATGTGTCGCTTGCAGCACATCTAGAGACGTTTTACCCCCTTAGCCAAGCAGTGGCAGGTGGATCTTAAATAGGGGTTTATACTGTCACTATGGACCCAAAGCTTATTTAGAGACTTAAGTCACATCTAAAAATATAACAATAAATACTAATATAATAATAATAATAATTCACAATAATATTGATATTATTATTCTTCGTATTAAAAATTATGAATAAATAATATAATTAATTATGATTATATATAAATATATTAACTATAAGTATTATTATTACCAGCTAATAATTAGTTAATAAAAATAATTCATATTAAAAGCATAGATTATAAAGACTATATATAAATATATTAAATCTAAGTATTATAATAATAAATACTATTATAATTAACAATAATATTTTGTATTATTATTAACAATTAATATTAAATTTATATAAATACAATATAAATATAGAAAAATATAAATATATATTAATATAGATATTTTATTAATAATAATATTATAATTAAGATTATATATAAATATAAGAATTATAATGAACAATAATATTTTTTATTATTAAAAATTATTAATTAATATAAAATAAATGTAAATATAGAAAAATATAAATATATATTAAATAGTTATTATAATTAATAATAATAATTATGATTATATAAATATAATAAATACTATTAAATTAACAACAATAATAATATTTGTATTATTAACAATTAATATAATTAATATTAGATTTATATAAATACAATATAAATATAAATATAGAAAATATAAATATATATTGAATACAGTTCACAGTTCAGAATACAATTATATGTATATATATATATATATATATATATATATATATATATATATATATATATATATATATACACATATACATATACACATACAGACACATACACACACACATTTTTTATAATCAATAATAATATAATTAATTAATAATTGATATAAATATATTAAATATAAGTATTTAAAATGCAATTAATTTCTTACTGAATATTCACAAAAATCACCAAAGCACCAGTTTGAAATGAAGAAAAGTGAAGAGAAAAGATTCTGCAGAATTTGAGCACATACAGACTCTCAGTTTGATATTTTCTTATCTAATACAATTAATCAATCAATGTTATTTAAGTGTCCAAAATACTCTGAGCAGCAACAATTGCACGCTTCTGCATATTGAGAGTGGTGCAGTAATAACACATAACACATAATCCTGATCCAGATCCTCAGTGGCTGTGACAGGTGTCGTCTATGTGCAGAGCAAGAGCTGCTTTAGCCGTGACATTTTCCTCTTCCTGGCTTTTAATTAAGGACGCCATATAAAAGGACTCACACTGCGTTCTGTGTCGCACACACTCCTGATCGAGGCGTAACTGCCTCTCTGGTCAGGAAATAATCCTGTCTGGTTAACCGTATGGGGCTGAAACGGTCATGATGAGAGGCATTTATGAATGACATGTGCTTTAGTCATCACTGATCGTCTCAAACCTGTATGGTTTCTAATGGTTTTACAGTGACCATTGGCTGCTATGCTCCAAATATCCCCTATGACGCATCTCTGAAATCAGATTTGTGCATGTACATATTCAGACTTGCTGTGCGACGATGCATCAATGCAAGCTTGACATCAATAATGTAAAATGCCGTTGTGTTTTATGTCTCTCGCTACTCGCTGAACAACACATTCAAACTTTGAATATGCAGGAGCATGCAATGAAATTTGAGAGATACAGAGAAAGGATTTTCAGAGAGAGAACTCTTCAAAATGTTTGGGGTCAGTATGATTTAAAAATAATTATACTTTTATACAGCAAGGATGCATTAAATTGATCAAAAGTGTCAGTAAAGACAGTTATAATGTTATATTGTATATATTTAGACATTTATAGTTTATAATGTAGAATACATATAATTATATGCATTGATACTTTACAGTATTGGATGAAAAATATTTAGAATCAACTGTTTCTCACTTAAAAAAAAAATAAACATGTGTACATACATACAGTACATACATATATATATACATATACATATACACGCACACGCACACACCCACACACATATATATAAAATGATATACAGTACCTGTCAAAAGTTTGGAAACATTACTATTTTTAATGTTTTTGAAGTTTTGAGAAGTCTCTTATGCTCATCAGGCCTGCATTTATTTGATCGAAATTACAGAAAAAAACTGTAATATTGTAAAATATTATTACAAATAAAAAAATAATGGTTTTCTACTTTAATATACTTTAAAATGTAATTTATATCTGTGATTCAAAGCTGAAATATCAGCATCGTTACTCCAGTCTTCAGAAGTAATAATTTTATCAAACTTTTTATTCATCAAGGAATCCAGAAAAAAAAATGATAGGTTATAAAAAAATATGAAGCAGCAAAACATTTCCAACATTGATAACAAATCCTCATATCAGAATGATTTCTGAAGGATCATGTGACACTGAAGACTGGAGTAATGATGATAAATTCAGCTTTGATCACAGGAATAAATTACATTTTAACATATATTCACATAGAAAACAGTTATTTGATATATTTCACAATATTACTATTTTTCTGTATTTTTGATCAAATACACTCACACACTCACACACTCACACACTCACACACTCACACACTCACACACTCACACACTCACACACTCACACACTCTGTTCACACTTTATCTGGCATATTGGGTGAGCTTTCTGTTTTCAGAATCAATGATGGAGACAAATGATAAATATAAATGAAAAAATATATATGAATGTATAGGATGTACAATATATATATATATATTTTTTTTATGGTAATGCAATGCATTATAAAAGGAGTATGCATGTGGCGCCTAAAAATGCAGTCTAGGTAGGCAGCTCAGTAGGTTTTTCAAACAGCGCCTGTGCTGTGTGTTCTGTGTTTCAGCGGTGGTGTGAGGGTGCAGAACTCACTCTTGAGGTTGGATGCGGGCTGGCTGAGGCTGATGCGAGGTGGCAGGGTGCTGTGGTAGGGTGGAGTGCTGCTGAACAGGATGTCATTGGGCATGGCCTGGTCCAGCATGGAGCTCCGTGAGCTCGCATAGGATGATCCCTTCCTATTACTGCACACGCTCTCGTCCGAGAGAGTCCGGTACAGGGAACGCCGTGGTGACAGGCTGCCCGCCGCTGATGCCTGACAGGAGGCACACACCAAACACGTCAATCACAGATAACCCAACAAGCATGAAGGAAAAATGACATTAACATTAGCTATTTTATTGCAAAACTCTTGCTAAGACATATAAACGTATGTGCACAATTAAAGTCTCCACTATCGCTTTCAGCAGGACGCGGTTAGTACGTTTGTTTTGGACTGAACGCATGGAAAATCCTCATCGTCTTGTGTCGTTAAACAGCAGGATGTTATAAATAAAGCCCGTTCTTTATCTGCAGCTGTGCACTATTGAGAGTGTGTTGCTGCTCTTCCGCTTGTGACTAAAGCAGAGCCATATTTGGTCAGCTGGATGAGAGGGGTAAGTGCGGCCCCGGGGCCCGTGCATCACACAGAGCTCACTATCCAGCACATATTAGTCTATTTGAAGGGCTCCTGTAGCTCAAACAGTAGATCATGGGTTCAGTTCCCAGGGAATGCATGAAAATGTATACTTTGAATGCAATCTAAGTTGCTTTGGATAAGTCAAACACTGTCTGCGCTCTAAAACCTAGTGAGCATACTTAATGAATACTAGGCATAACTGAAACATCATAAATTAATGATTTGGACACTCTACATAGTCAATGCATAACACAAATAATATTTTTCATGTGAAAAACACTCACTTGCAATTGATTTCAATGGCTTTAGCATGTTACAAGCTAACTACATAAACATTAAAATACATGACACACAAACATGGTAAAATAGTATATATTTTTAAATAGATTCAACTATTTTAGTAACACTTCATAAACATTACTGTTCAAATGTAGTTTTTTTTAAAGCATACTAATACTTTTATTCAGCAAGGATGCATTAAATTGATCAACAGTGGCAGCAAAATATTTCTATTTTAATTAAATGCAGTTCTTTTAAACTTTATATTCATCAAAGAATCCTGAAAAAAAAGTTTCACCCACAAAAATATGAATCAGGACAGCTGTTTTTAACATTGATCATAATCATAAATGTTTCTTGAGCATCAAATCATCATATTAGAATGATTTGTGAAGGATCATGTGACACTGAAGACTGGAGTAATGATGATAAATTCAGCTTTGATCACAGGAATAAATTATATTTTACTATATATTCACATAGGAAACAGTTACTTTAAATTGTAATAATATTTCACAATTTTCACTGTGTTATTGATTTAATAAATGCAGCCTTGGCGAATAAAAAATAAAATAAAATAAAAAAAAACAGTCTACCATTGTCATGGTTTTTTTTGTTGCAATGCATTCTGGGATTGCAAAGACATATGCAATGCTAAATTTGAACAAAACAAGGCATCTTAGAAGGTAGCATCACATGAAGCAGGCTTCACATACAGATCACATTGTGTGTTGCCTTATATGCCGTCTAGGTAGGCAGCTCAGGTACTTTTATATTTTAAAAATATCACTGGCATGAGTACAGAGTTAAACACATACCCATGAGCTAACAGGCTTAAACTGTGCCAAAGCTCTTTAGATACATTGTATATGTTTTCCATTCAGAGCGTGAGCCAGAGGAAGTTGGTTCATTCCCAAGCGGAGTCGCTTGATCCTGTTCATTTTATTTATAGCACACAATACGTCTTCCACTATTTGAGACCTGATCAAAAACGTCAGTTTGCTGAATTGCCATCACCAGAGGGAAAGCAGACGTCATGGCACAAGGGACTGAGCTAAGCTAAACGCCTCCGGGCCCAAACGTGCCCTCTGTTTTCACTTCCTTTAGACGAAAATCCCACTCAAATCCCACCGCTGAACCATGAACCACCCTCAATATTTCCTTCAAGTTCTCTCGCACACATGCAACTTTATAAGACTAGATCCGGTCTGGTCCTCTTGCATTAAAACAGCCTCAAATGGGATTTGAGAAGCAGCTCTCGTAAAAATAAAACGAGAGCGGGCTTTAGCAAATAAAGCCAGTCTGAGGTATTACACAACTGTCTTTACTCATCTGTAAAACAGGGAGCAAATGGTGTTAAAACTAAGAAGTCTCTTCTGCTCACCAAGACTGCATTTATTTGTTTACAAATACAGTAAAAACAGTGAAATTAAGAAATATTATTACAATTTAAAAGAACTGTTTTCTATGTGAATATATAGTAAAATGTAATTTCATTCTAAATCATTCTAATATGATGATTTGATGCTCAAGAAACATGTATGATTATTATCAATGTTGGTAAATAAAGTTTTGCTGCTATACATTTGTGTGGAAACCGTGATACACTACAATTCAAAAGTTTGGGGTAAGTCAGCCAGCAAGCATGCATTAAATTGATCAAAAGTGACAGTAAAGACATTTATAATGTTACAAATGATTTCTATTTCTGTTGTTTAGAACATTCTATTCATCAAAGATTTGAAAAAAATGTATCACAGTCTCTATGAAGCAGTTTTAACACTGATAATAATCATAAATGTTTTTTGAGCATCAAATCATCATATTAGAATGATTTCTGAAGGATCATGTGACACTGAAGACTGGAGTAAAATTCAGCTTTAATCCCAGGAATAAATTATATTTTACTATATATATTTCACATAGAAAACAGTTATTTTAAATTGTAAAAATATTTCACAATATTGCTGTTTTTACTGTATTTCTGATCAAATAAAAGCAGTTTCTGTGAGCGGAAGAGACTTCTTTAAAAAATATTTGCAAAAAAATAGTAATTATTCTGTACGGTAGTGTATAGTGATCTTAAATGGTCATTTTATCGTCTAAAGCTCATCACTCGGTTGTGTTCAAATAAAACCAGAGGAGAGAATCATGCAAGTATTGCAAGTATGAATCTTTCAGATCAGACTGGGATCCCTTTCCTTGGGGAAAAAACGAGCCTCCATCTTCTCTGTGTCTGTAATCTACTTCTCTACAGCGGGTATAACAGGACAGCGGGCCGCTCACTTCTCCCGCTCTCTGCCTGGAAATACCAGATTGACAATGTTTTCCATTCCGGCTGGCGCTCCAGAATGACAGGTCTGTCACAGAGGGGCCGCAGGGGAGCGTGTGGCCTTTAAAATAAAAACCCTGCGCTGCTGGAAATCTGTGATGGTCCAATAACAGCTGCTTTTGTACAAAACAAACAAACTAATGTTATACGGCATAATCAAAAACATTAAAATAGAACACATAAAACATGTTTACAAATGAAATGGGTTTGAAGCAGTCAAATCTGTTACTAAGTCAGTTAACTTAAATAAAGCTGAAATAAATTAAAATATAAATATTACATGAAAAACTTTAGAAGAAAAACTGAAATAAGATTAGGTTCAAGCACTAAAATTATCAACTGGAAATAAATAAAAGCTAAAAATTAAATAAAATAAATTCTAACTAAATAGTAATATTAAAAAATGTTAATAATAAAAATGACAAAAGCACATAGCAAAAATGGAAAGAGCACACCCTAAGAGCACAATGACCCGTCTGCATCTGAGGGCACTGCAACATGACACAAACCACTAAAAATAAGGCATTGTGCATCTACTCCAGCCTTTCCTGCCAGATAACGGGCTGTGGGAGAAACGCGGGAACCCGAAAACGCAATTAAGATGATCTCCAGGAGCAGAGGGGACTTCAAAAAACAGACGCTCCACCAACAACTCCCTCCAATGAATCCACAACACGAAGGGAAGAAACGCAGCGAGCGCTCGTCAATCAGCTTACCAAATCTGAATCTGTTCGGTCTGAGACTCGTGTTATCATGTGTGTGTCCAGAAGCGGCTCTGGCTGATAACACACACATTTGTTCAGCCCCTCATTCACTTCACACACTGAGGTTATCAGCACTACTGCCCTGTGTGTGTGAGAGAGTGTATATGAAAGTAAGTGTGTGTGTGTGTGTGTGTGTGTGTTTGTGTGTGTGTGTGTGTGTGTGTGTGTGTGTGTGAGTGAGAGAGAGAGAGAAAGACACGGCCCTGACTAAGACTGCACTCACATACTAATCAGAGCTGTAAATTCCCAAAATCAAAGCACTATCTAAAAACACTATGTTATTACCATGGTACTTGTCTAACAAACAGTTTTACCTCCAAAAACTTGGTATTACCATGATACACTCTTACCAGTATTACCACATATAAAAAATATTATGACATTATGTTAAGTCAAAAAACATGATTACCATGGTAAATGTCTAAAAAAACATGGCATTACCATGGTAAATGTCTAAAAAGCATGATACTTAAAAATGTGGTATTAGAATGGTAAATGTCTAAAAAAAAAACATGGTATTACCATAGAAAATACATGATTACCCTGGTAAATGTCTTAAAAAAATGGTATTCTCACAGAATCATGTCCGTGATAAAAACGTGTTATTACCATAGTACCATGTCTAAATGCCCTTACCAAAAAACACTTCCATGGTATTTCGGACATATACCATGGTATTCTTGGAGTATCATGTAAAGAGCTATATTTCAGTACTATGGTGTATTTCAGAGTATTTCATCTGCACACATATACACTGACAAAATGTGTAGGATTCACTTTTACAATTTAACAAATAATTACAAAGAAACGGCAAGTAACATATTGAACGCAACCTTTTGAAGTGGGAAGACTGAAATAGTATTGCATTTTTTTGACGGCGTACCTTCCTGTGGCTGCTCTCTCCAGGTGGGCTTTCAGGCAGCATCATCTTCATGTATTCTTCTTTAGACATGTTGGGCTGCAGACCCGCGTCCTTCAGTTTGTCCCGTCCTCTCTCCTGTAGCCGGCAGGACGTCTCTCCGGCGTACAGCTGCCTGTGGGAACAAACACGGATCATAAAAGCAGGCTGATGATGCTGTGAAGCCCAGCGCTGAGTTCAGGAGTGAGGGAAGAACCAGGGATACTCATGCTGGAGGATCGAGGGTCTGTCGGTCTTCTCTTATTCTACAGCATGTGTGACAGTGAGCATTACAGAAGATGTGTAGATCCGGCTGGTCAGTGTAATGTTAATCAGTATCACGCACAACACTAAACTAACATTTTGAGCATGTTTGTAAAACATCCTTCCATCGGGTGAAAAGGAGGAAGGGGAAAGATAGTGGCGGGGAGCAATGTGACCTTTATAGTGTTGTGACTGTGTGCAGTGTGTGTGTGCGTGTGTGTGTGTGTGCGCGCGCATGTGTGTGACTGGCAGGGTGTTAGATAGCTGTCAGACAGCATGCACAAACAAACACACACACACACACACACACACACACACACACACACACACACACACACACACACACACACACACACACACACACACACGGACTAAAACTAAACCTGAACAACACAAGAAATCATATATTAAATACAAGCTAAACTCTGTCGACAGTATCTGGAGCAAGACATTAATCATCATATGACTATTTAAACATTAAATATGTTTATAGAGATTAACAACTGAATACATGGCCCACTGCAAATGACACACCTTGTTTTAGAGCATGTGATGAACTAGCCTTCAAAAAGCTAGTAAATAATGACAATAAAATGAATATGCTAAAATTGTGTGCACATATACACAGTATTGGTCAAAAGTTTGGAAACATTACTATTTTTTTATGTTTTTGAAAGAAGTTTCTTCTGCTCACCAAGGCTGCATTTATTTGATCAAAAATACAGAAAAAAAACCCAGTAATATTGTGGAATATTATTACAATTTAAAATTCTATTTTAATATATTTTATAACTTTTTATTCATCAATGAATCCTGAAAGAAGTATCACAGGTTCCAAAAAAATATGAAGCAGCAAAACGAATAATAAATCCTCATATTAGAATGACTTCTGAAGGATCATGTGACTCTGAAGACTGGAGTAATGATGCTGAAAATTCAGCTTTGATCACAGGAATAAATTATATTTTAAAGTATATTCAAATAGAACACCATTATTTTAGATTGTAATAATATTTCACAATATTACAGTTTTTTCTGTATTTTTGATCAAATAAATGCAAGCTTAATGAGCAGAAGAGACTTCTTTCAAAAGCATTAAAATGTTCACATTTTTGACCGGTAATGTGTATATATATATATGCCCAAAAATAGTATTTATTTTATATTATTTTATTAATATTAATAATATTGTATTAACATTGTAAACAGGGTCTAAAATGTTTTGAGCTTGTCCACTGTCAACCACTTCCAGAGGGAGTCGAAAAACGTCTTCGTCCAGTTTGCTTTTGTAGTGTTTCGATTGTTTCGAATGTGTTCGAACATCCACAAAAGACATCTACTCTCCGCCTACTGACCTAATGCATAAACATTATGGGACGAGGCGGGATTTAAACGTTGTCAGCTGGAGACCCAAGTTTGGTTTGAAGTCCAAAAACGTACCAAGCACAATGTTCTTTACCATTCCTGATTTCTAACACAGACTCACAGCATTTGGTTGGTTTTGTGTCCGTCAGAGCAGAAACGAAAGCTGATGCTCTCTGTATGTTTTCCATCGTCTCTTTTCGTGTTCATATGCAAATTGCCAAGTTTATTTTGTCCATTAGATCGAAAGATCTGAAGATGCCTATAAATTTACCCGCCCATAGACCCTCCCCTCGAAGAAATCAGGACAGAAGTGGTTGAAAGTGGACAAAAGAGACTGATTAAAACACCAGGTGTAAACGGGAATGTGTCTGCCTTGTCTACTTGTGATCTGTTCGACCAAAACCTAAAATCTTAATACCAGGTGTAAACAGGGCCATATACATAATAGTGGTCAATTTCACTTGTATTAGACCCGATGCAATTTATCTACATTATCTGCATAATGTGTGTGTCACTCAAGGTTTTATTGTTGTAACTGGTTCAAAAACTTGAATGTACTAGTATATATTGCGATATTCAATGGCGAACATCCTATTACTGACCCAGAATCAGCCTCAGCCTCAGGCTGACAAACTTCCACAGGGAAAACAATGACAGGCATTTCCATGCATAGCTTCATTTCTTTTAGAAAGTAATAGGCAAAAAGTAAAGGTGCTGCTGCAGATTTAAAAATACAAAGTAAGTGTGTAAATACTGGAGGTGAGTTAATTAATACTGTGAGAAGGTCACATTCACACAGTGCAGTGAAATGTGTGTCCTTTACACATTCAGTTTAGCCTAAAAATAACAACTGAGCAATGCAGCAATAGTGAAGAGGCCGTATTAAAACTCAGTCAAAGCCCGCAGGCACTGGACAGTGTCATCACAGCTGTCTGGCACTAGCGCCGTGGCTTCAACACACTTGGTGACCCATTGGCCTTTACTGGTGTATGTGTCTATGAGCAACTGTTGATATGAGCACTACAGGCTACGTCTGAGCCTGACAGAAACTGTCGAGGTGAGCATGGAGATGAGGGTCGGTGCGGCACAGCGGGGAGAATTTCAACTCGAGACATTTACACTCAGTGAGGAGAACAGAAAGTTCAGGGGTCAAAGGGGAAAGTTCACTAACAGCGTGAGCACAAACATACACAGTGGGGTGTGTGTATGTACCTGGACCGCTCGGCTAGAGCCTTCAGAAGAAAAGACAACAAGCTCTCGGCTCCACTGAGCAAAAGAAGCCGAGGAAGGTAGAAGAAACAGAGAATAAAGTTAGCAGCTGATGAGAGGTTTATAGTGTCAAGACACACAGCAAAGGGGAAAAAAGCTTCATTAGCAGGCACAAGAAATGTGAGCGATATTGGATGATTTGTCTAGAGGCTGATTGCGTAACGTGAAATAAGCAAAGAATGGAGATGCTAACTGCATTACAAGGCTTCTTTCATAACAGCTGGGGAGGAAAACACCTCAGCCGCACCATCAATCTAAGAAGAACAAAAGACATTACTGGAGAGATGGACCTGAGAGAGATTCAACAAGAGCATGAGTACACACTCGCTTTTCTCACTAAATGTGAACTTAACATAGATGTCTATTGTTTTCAGATGAGTCTATTTATAACTATAGACAATAGATAGAACGATAGATCGATGGATAGATAGATGGATAGATGGATAGATGGATAGATGGATAGATGGATAGATGGATAGATGGATAGATAGATAGATACACATCTGCGGCCACAGGACATCACTAGATTCTCACACTACTCTGGTGTGATCTTGGTCCACTCTTCTTCCAGTCTCTTCCACAGTTCGGTAACTGTAGTGGGTTTCTTAGCCATAACTTTGTCTCCAAGGATTTTCCATAGATTTTCAATCGGGTTTAGATCAGGACTCTGGGCTGGCCATTTCACTATTTCAATGTTCTCATCTTCAAGGTGCTGCTTTACCCGTTTTGCAGTGTGACAGGGGGCATTGTCTTGCATGAAAATTGCGGGCTGATTGGGAGATGCTCGCAGTGAAGGAACCGCATGTTGCTGAAGGAGGTTCTGATAAACATTTGCATTCACCCTGCCATGTAGCTGTATAATAGGCCCAACTCCTGCGTCAGAAAACATCGCCCAAACATCGAACTTTAAACCAGTTCTCCGCTGTCCACACAACATGCTCCTCAGCAAAGGTTAGTCTAGCCTTTTGATTCTTTCTGCTGATGAGAGGCTTGGTCACTGCAGAGTGAGCTTTCAGTCCGAATTCTCTTAAACGGCGAGACACTGTATGCCGAGACAGATCCTTACTGTGTTCAGCTCTGAACTGGCGAGCAATTCCAGCTGCAGTGTTGAACCGATTCCCCATTGAAAGTCTCCGCATTGTCCTGTCCTCTCATGCATTGGTCTTATGTGGACGACCAGCCTTTTTGGGGGACTTGAATGAATTAGTGTCTTTGTAAAGCTTCAATATTCTAGAAATTACAGATTTGGAACAACCATTTTCTCTTGCAATAGCTGAAAGGGTCATCCCTTTGGCCTTCATCTGGACAACCTGGTGTTGCAGGGTTTCAGTCACCTTAGAGTGGCTTGCCATCTTGCAAAGTCAGTGAAAATTGGAAAGTTTGCTGGAGGTTAAATAGGGTTTGTCAGATAATTAAGGAAATTAGCACCAGGTGCCACATTAACACCAATAACTTCAAGGTATCTGGAAGTGTTCTCTAATTTTGACCAGTTATTTTTCAAAATTGTCTTAAGTTTTATATACTGTACTTCAGAATATATTTAACTTGTGAAATAGGCTTAAAAACTGCCCTTCTGCTCCTGTTAGAATAACTTGTTTAAGCAGTGACCTTGAAATTTAGGAAATTGTATCTTGTTCTCTAATTTTGATCTCTACTGTATACATACATTCAACTCACTAGGATGAATCCTGTTAATCAACTGACGGTTCATTCCAGGCCGCGGTGATACTCGGATCGATAGAGGAAAGATTCACTTTGATCAGTAACCTATTGCAGATGTTTTTTGTCCTTGAAAACTGAACTTGAATTGCTTGATTGTGCCAGCGGAGAGATTAATTGGATAAAAAGAAGTGAGAGACCTTGGCCGGTGGCTAAATCCAGCCTCGGAATAGATTGGTCTCTCCTGGCCTTTTAAACCAGACGCTTAATGAGTCACACTGGCACAAGCTTGGAGGGCAAGATTACATTTAATCAAATCTAAAGCACAACCTAATTGCTCACATTAGGAAATCACAATACAAATCTTTTTAAACATAGTTTTACAGGAGTGCTTTTAACGCTCTAGAGATTTCGAGGTCTCTGAATATGGGGTTATGGCTAATGGTAAATTTAAGTAAACAACAAATTACTCTCATAAGAGTTTTAGCTTTTATAAAGCTGCTCTTAGTGGCCTAAACAATTAAATAAAACTGTTTTTCCAATCATACTAGCAGTATATGGAATATGGAAATTTTGGTTAATACTGATTATCGATAATTCTTTATATTTGATCAATCTTTTTATACCATGGTCTGTCTGAATACTTGATTCTGATTGGCTGGAAGGACTCCCCGCTTTTTCAGCCTCTGCCGCCTCACTATATGAGGACATGAGTGAACTTCATCTCCAGAGTCACTTCATCAGCATTTTACCGTTTCATTTGAGAAAATGAAAATCGTCATTTCATAAACACACAGAAACATAAAGCTCTTCACGGCAACCTGTCAAAATAAAAGTTTGATTTAACGAAGAAATTGACCAATATATTACTGTTGTACAGTAGAATTTAGCTACGTCTCAATGTAATATTAATACTAACGCTAATAATAATAATAATTATTATTATTATTATTATTAAATCTTTATTTTTTAAGTAAATCACAAAACTTAACTGTAAAAGTCTGTTGTGCAGCACTTTGCTTGACAAAAAAAGTTTAATTTAATATGATTAAAAGAAATTAAATTCATGTTTTATCCCTTCATTTGATTGTCAGAAAAATTAAAATACACAACAAAGAATTTGTAAAAAAATATAATAAAAATAAAACTGAATTTGGGAAAAATTTAAACTGATTTTATAGGACCCTACTAATAGGGAGATGCTGCACAGAATCGGGTAAATCACACACGCATCTCTCTCTCTCTCTCTCTCTCTCTCTCTCTCTCTCTCTCTCTCTCTCTCTCTCTCTCTCTCTCTCTCTCTCTCTCTCTCTCTCTCTCTCTCTCTCTCTCTCTCTCTCTCTCTCTCTCTCTCTCTCTCAATAGGCTAATTAATTCAAACAAATGTTATGATTCAATCAAATAAATGTAACCTTCCCACACAACACTATTTCTGAGTCTGATTTAAGGCGGACAGAATGCTAGATCTAATGAGTTGGAGCTGACGAAAATAACAACCGTTTTAACCCTTCCAGTCAAATTTAATACTGTACACATCAATAACAGCTTTAACTTGTCAATACTGGCAAATGACCATGGTATAAGTGCGATAATCCACGGCTAGCTGTGCATTAAACAATTTGAATGATTTGTTGCCTGACACAAATAATGCCTAAATAATGCAAGCAAGTCATTCAAATTCAAATCCTTGAATGTCAAGTAATGGATAATATTATAAAATCAAAATGCATGTGTCATGGATCAATAATATTGAACGTTTACTCAGATCCAGCGTGACTATGTCTGTGTATATGAACAGATGGGTCAACTAGAAATGATATGGGATTCATATGTCAAGGCACCAATCAAAGTCATCATGGTGAGCAGTGTGCATCTGAATTGCCTCAACTTGAGGAAATAATCCATAATTTATTGGGTTTAATATATCGTCTTAAAGGGGTCCTATTATGCCTCTTTTTAAAAGATGTAAAATAAGTCTCTGATGTCCCCAGAGTGTGTATGTTAAGTTTTAGCTCAAAATACCCCACAGATAATTTTTTATAGCATGTTAAAATTGTCACTTTTTGAGACAAAAGCGTCCCTTTTTGTGTGTGTTTAAATGCAAATGAGCTGCTGCTCCCACCCCCTTTCATTCAAGAGCTCATGTTAGCAGCTCTGATTACCTCACGCAGACACACACTGAAAATGTCAGAAACTGTTCAGCCTTTTATGTTCAAACCGGAGTCGGACAATGATGGAGAGACAACATGTAGAATGAGACAGGACGTTTCTGAATGGTTAGTTGATGAATTTATCAGTATATTCTATAAATCGCTCGTGAGGGAACTGTTTTAAGATGCCTTTAGAGCCAGAGAATATCTGCTGCATGAAGATAGAACAGGGATAGTTTCGTTTAATTACAGTTATAACTTATGTTGTCATCTTGCTTTATGACATGCTATTGCATTTGTGTTCGTACTGTATTGCAATAAATGTGAAAAGACGGATGACAGCTTGAGCGACTCCCAAATGTGCTCGACTACAACAACTCTTCCTCTTCTCTAAAGCAGCCCAACATGGCCTCACCCCCTTTGTTGCTTGTTCCCGGGGGCGGGGTTTATGTAAATTTTAGAGTTAGTGATGTCACCAACACGGGAAGAAGCTCGTTGTAGTCCCTACCAGCTGTTTGTTGTAGACCTTAAAAAGCGATTTCTGTAAAATAAAATATCTCCCTTTGCATTGAACTTTAAGCGTCGTAACTTTGCAGATGCTGTTTATGCTCAAACAGCAACATTACACAATAACTGAAGTCATTAAGAATCATAATCAAGGACCCCTTTAATTTTCTTAGTGGACTGATAACAATAACAGTAAAAATGAACTTTTATCAGCCGATACTGATTATTGTGCATCCCTAATCCACACATCCACACACTCACCCACACTCGGACTGAATTGGGGGCTCGTCCAGGATCGGTTTGTCGTCGGCCTTCTTACGGTGGCGGTGTGTGTGTGCATCAGTGCTGGGCCCGGGCTCCTGGCTACTGTAGGGAACTGCCTGGGCTCCGGAATGTTCTGGAGAGGACGTGAGCTTGGAGCTGTGGGGTAAGGGGCTGCCGGAGTGGTGAGAGCCACTGGCCAGCGCACATGGGATAGTGAAACGTGAGACCCAAGCATCAAAACAATATGAAATGACTTCCTGTACTAATTAACTTAAGCACCGGTGGTTAGATGAAGAAGGGAAATAAATATACAGGTCTGAAAACGGCCTACGAGTTATTAGATCAATAGTGATCGATCCCCTGGGCTTCCGTCTAAGAGACAGTGGGTGGATTCTGCATTGACAGTGCTCTGTTCGGGGCATCTTTTGAGATGCATTCACAAGACAAACATGCGTTTAAAAACACACACATCAGAACTGACAACATGGCTACGAGCAGGACCCTGACCTTTCTACAACAACATGACAGCTGCCATTCTCTCTGGTCCATCTCCAAGAGACTTCTTACCATTTTCCTGCCTTTTATGTAACAGTCTATGCTTACAAGGGTTTAGTTGAAAGAGGCCATAATAACATTCCCTAAAATACTGTACTTTCGAAACCTCACTTATCTATACATTTGAAGACAACTAATCCTGAAGAATATAAGAACACTCTGAACATAACAGGAGGTAATCATTATGATTTTCCTAAATTGCAAAACAAAGCAGTTTCATTGTATGGATGGAAAACAACCCATGCTAACATTTAAGAGCCATACACAAAGCTATAATTTTTTTTCCCTTTAAAAATATTTCTTATTATCTTACCTGTACAATCCCCACAATGCAAATAATGACTTCAATGCAAATTATGATACTGTAACCATAATGCAAAAAAAACCTTGTAATGGGTTCTCCAGCAGGTAAATCATCTACATGAGGAATAGTGAGGTAACTGACCCAATACTGGATCTGACTGATTAACTGGACTGGAATCACAGGAATTCATTTCCAGATTTTTTTCCGCTATGCTACCGGAGTGTTTCAAATATATTGTTCAGATATTTTTTTTTTCTATTAAAAAAAATGCTGTTCATTTGAACTTTATATTCATCAAAGTATTTATATTAAATACTTTGATGCATCAAAGTAGGTTTTTGGTTGGAAGCAAAAAAACATGCTGTTTTCGTGTGTTTATCTTTAAATGCAAATGAGCTGCTTCTCCCCGCCCGCCTTTCCAGAAGAGGGCTGTGCCTTTACAGCTCGTGCCTCCGATACTCCGGCAACAACAGAACAGGAAACAGCATGGATCCGTTTCCACAGAACGTGTTTTTGCATTCCGCTGAGCTGCTTTTCCATTACTTTCTATGTTAACAAGCGCTAGACGTACCTTGCATTGTTTTCTCTCATTCTGTGCCATTTACACACAGCTCGTCGAGAAGACGTGAGTAGTGGAAAACAAAAAAAATTAAAACCTCTTTTAACCTGAGTGCTGCGTATATAGAATGCCATTTCCTGTGTGAATGCAACAGTCAAAAACATCCATAGCATGTTTACATAGAAAAGCAATGGAAACGTAAGACAGTGGAATGTAAAAATGCATTCTGCTTTTATTGATAACATTTATATTGTTTATCACGAAACATTCTTGTGTTACCACTAGCAGCTCTAGCGAGGAGATAAACATGGTGGACTGTGTACAGCTCACTTAGGGGAGGAGCTAAGCTAACAGGGCAGAATCCATTACATTCCATCAGTCGTAGGCGGGGCCTGTGCAATGCGACATCACAATGTATAAAAAACATGAAGGACTCATTTTGAGACACTGTTTATGATTTATGGAGAATATAAAAGGAATGGGTGGATTTTACCATTAAAGGGTGGTTGTGTACACACACTGCTGCCACATTTATGTTCAAACACCATGTAAAAATTAATTTTGCATAATAGGTTGCTTTCAGTATCTTCAAAATGAGAACAGAAAGTCAGCGTTAGCAATTAGATGCTAAAAGTCTGCTGACTTGCTATTAAAAACCATCCCTCTCTCTCCAAGAGAATACACAACAGCTGGATTTGTAAAATATCCAGATACTTAAACAACCCAATTAATTGTGTGTAACTGGAAGAATATAAGAATTTATTTATTATAAGAATAATATTTATAAACAATAACAGACAGCAGACTGGAAGCATTCCACATGGTCTGAGTGGGAATCTAACCAGTAGGCTAATGAATAATGTTGGCAAAAACACACCGTTGGAACCATTTGAACATAATCAACCAGGAAATGCTTGATCCTCTGATCCACACTGAAATCGAATTATTTTCTCCTAAACATCAGCATTCTTTTGCTCACCTGGAATGAGAAGAGATCTCGCTCAGGTCTCCTATACTCCCATCCGCAGGTGTATGTCCGGCAGCCAGAGCCGCGGCGTAGCTCTGAGGAAGGTACAACCTGCCATGGTCCTCCTCCATTGAACCTTCTTCCGTCAGCTCCGGTGTCCACGGGTGTCCCGGATCAGATGCGCCTCGGCCCTGGAGCACGACGCGGGCAACGGATGCATTGGCCACCCCCGGGGTCATGCTACAGGGCGCGGTGTCAATGCCGCTGTCAGTGGAGGCTCCTTTAATGTAGGTGAGACCCAGCATCTCTGGATCCATCAGGTCCCCGGAGCCGAAGTGCTTCTCATCACTGTTACTGCTGGAGGCGTTGCTGGACAGAGTGTTACTGCTGGAGTGGCTGGAGGTCTTATCGCCGCCCTGCTGGAGGAAGACACATACACACACCAAGGAAAGATTAATAATAGGCATAATAAACCTGCTGCTGTCTGTCATTAATGTTAATCAAAGAACAAAAGACAGATAAAATCACTCACTGCTCTTGACTGAATAACTTTTGTAGCTTTAATAAGGATTAATCTATATTTAATTTATAATTTATGAAAATCCTAAAGCACTGTTTACAAGGTTATTGTACATAGGTTAAAAACAACGAAAACAATAACTTTTTATGCATTTTAACAGGGCAAGTACAAATCTGAACTGGGCCAATAGAAAAAAATGAGCCCTGATATATTGAAGGCCACAGGTAAATGTGACATTTATTAAAATGGGTTTATGTGAAGATTGTTTTAAGTTCACTTAAATTAAAAGCCTAATACATGTTCAAATGTATAGCTTTTGATTATACTGTAATGCTGAATGGCTATAATTAATGGATAAAATGAAGAAAAAAATCTATTTCATAGAGACATCAGTAGCAGTATTATAAGTATACAAGTATATGAATATAAATATATTATATTTTAAATTGAAGAACTGGAATTCATTGCAACACACAATATATAGTGTCCCATTGTCTACGTGACATTTGTGCTTGCTAGCATATTTTATTATCTATAATTCTAATTAGCAGATGGAAAACAGGCCGCATTCGCTGTCATATTCTTTGTCATGTGACACCTTTTTTAGTCCAAACTAATATCACGGCAGTTTAAATGTACCACTGCAAACTGCAAAGACCAGCAGAACTAATTACCGTGATCTAATGAATAATTCTGTGACTGGTAATGTATGCAAATATGAGCTGTACTCATTAATTAGTGCGCAGACAATAGGCGTAATAAATCAAGAGAGCGGAGCCTGTGGTGAATGGCGGCATGTACATCTCCCAGTGGATACGGCCAACAGCATTTTAGACAATGCAACAGACATTAGAGACCATTTCAGAGATGAAAAGGTTTGTAAGTTATGGATATAGATGGTAAAAGGCAAACAGACAACAATAAACATAATTAAGGGACTGTGATTCTGACATTAAACCTGCTTTTATATAGACTGCCATGAAATGATCCAACACACTCACTAATGCAGCTGTAAAACACAGTCCACTTAACATGGATAATGAGACAGTCCTTTAATCTATTATGGTTTTCTGTATTTGTTCAGAGGCTCTACAGCTGCAAACCCCCTATATCTCTTCATCACACACACAATCAAGCATATGCTGTAGATTAAGCATCCTCAGGATCTAGAAGTCTTCAATGCAACTAAATTGTTGCAAACTAAGAAAAGCATTAGAGAACATGTCACTTGAGATTCTTTTAAACAGCATGAAGTGGTAAAAATTGATTGGGTATTATACTTAATGTGGGATGGAATGAAATAAGACATTATCTGCCATTTTCTTTAAAAGAAATTGTTAAATTAAGAAGTAACGTGATTAAAAACTGCAGTGATTGCAAATCAAAATAGAGGTAAACACTTCCCACAGACACTGAAAGAGAAAAAGCCTCATTTGAAGGAAATTACAAGTGATAACATTAGTGTAAGTGAAACTAAGTAATTAACATTAATTTACCTTGGAGCAAATGATGATGTTCTTACTACTTTTTCATTTGGGAATAAAGACAACACAGTTTAAATCGCAAAAAAAGTATCACTGTTTTTCCATATTTTTGGATCATTTCTGTAAAAACAGATTTAAAATCATCCAAACACACATCCTCCATAAACTCTTTGGCTTGGTGGTCGGCAACAGAGTCTAACGTCTGCATGTACACGTATGAGTTTAGATTCTAAAGCACGACTGGTTAATATCGTTTAAGCTTAACGAAAGTCAATTATATTGCAGTAAAGCAAATGTAAAAGTAAAACAGCAAGCAGCAAAATTATGATGCTTTCTAAGATACTTTATTTTCAGGCAGGAACACATATATTTCCATTTAAAATAACAAATTTAACTTGTGCGCAAAATTGGAATAGCGCAAAAAACATTTGCGAATAAAGCCCTGTGTTCAAGAGAACAAAATCATCACATCCTAGGAAATTGCCGCAAAATATCTGTAATAAAACTGGAAGTAACGGGAAAGAAACCGTGCCTCTTTTTTCATACATCATAAATGACTTGGGTCTCAGAACACGCAGACAAAACGCAATAAACGCTTGCTATCTTGCGTTCGGAGAAGGATACCTGATGTTTGGGAGCGCAATCGTGTGAGACAGTTCTGGGAGGAAACTATTTTGATGACATTTCAGAATGACCAAGCCAACATTTGAGATGCTGTGCGATGAAGATTGGATAACTGGACTAACCAGCGGACCAATCACATCCCCTGTTGAGAAGACACATGAGGTTTTTGATGCACATTGAGGGATTTATTTGGTGAATGTGTTTCCATCATAATTTATGGCCATGTCTTCTTATCCAATGAAAAAACTGCATAACTCAATTAATCACATACGTTTTTTACGCAAATTTATGCGCTTGGTTTATCCAACCAGCATTTATTATGCTGTCCCATAATTTGCATAAAAATAAGTGGATGGAAACATAGCTTATCGATACTGGAAAAAAACTGACATCGCGATATTTAGTTTTTCTGCAATATATGTTGCGATATGAAAACAATTTCTCCAGATAACTTGAATAGCTCTATTTGGAAAGAATTAATCATTCTAGAATGATTGGAGTGAATCTGCATAGAAAATAATAAACAAATTACACACATAGATAAATATAATAGAACAAGGATACAAATGAATGTTTTTCAGGCAAGTCTAACAGGTACAGAAATGTAAAATAACACTGCATAGTCTTTACTGTATAAATTAAATATAAATAATTTCTGTTAAAACTACAAAAGTGATTTTCTCTTTGTATTTTGTTGTTTGACAGCAGCAGGAATATTAGGCTGCTGTCACTTTAAGAGCTAACGCACGGATGCAATATAATGATACGCATCCCTTGTGTTTATGAATGCGTTTACGAGGATATTCACAGAGACGTAATTTTGACATAATTTTGCGTGTATTTGTCCACTCAAGCACAAATAGAGGGGGAAGAGACCGGAATTCTGTGTTCGCATGCAGTCTGCACCGCTCTGAAAACAGTGCGAGTTCTCTTTCACGTTTTGTGCTCGAATGGTTAAAAAAAATCGCTTGAACGTTTAAACTGACAGGACCTAAAACACATGCAAATGATAAACATTCACTCTATGATGGTTAAACCTTGCAATTAAGCTGAGAATCATGTGTGTTTTGAACCGTGGTGCCTGGTCTGTACGGATCAACTACGATCCCTAAACATGACATCGCACATCCTGTGATGTGACTATCACTAGGGATGTAACGATTCACTCGGAGCCGGTTGAAAATCGATACAAATGTTTGATGATTTAAGTCGGTTGAGATGTTAAACAAATTACACGTTTTAAACAGCAGGCAAAGAAGGGTGAAATCAGTGAATGTTTTCAGTTCATTCATATGGAAGTTGAGTGCGAGCGCACCCGTATGCACGCACCGTCAAACAGAAGCCTGGCGACGGCAAGCGCGTAGTTTATGTAGTTTATGTTGACTCATTCACATCGGAGGTGTGTCCGCTGTGGCTGCATTTTGACTTTCCGAAGACTAATAATCACCACAGAGAGAGGCTCCAGTCACCTCCGTCTGCATGTAAAAGATAATAGGCCAAACCACACTGACCGGCGGATTGGCAGCCCCACTCACGGCGTCTGGAGCGATTGTGATGGAGATCACAAGCTGCATCAGTGTTTTCACTGTGAAAGATGGTAGTAAATGGATTCCAGGCTCTTCCTCATCAAGAGAAAGACCAGTGCGAGGACGTATTCCACAGACTGAAGGAGAACGCTGTGCTGTTGCAGAACCAGGTGTTGTATTTATTTTACTCTCTTTCTCTAAATGTGTACATGAATATTTTTTTTCTCAATAATTTGTAGATTGTTATGGCATATTTATCTAAATATGTTCTGTTTTTCTAACTCTTGCAAGTGTTAAAATCTTGCCTTTATAACAATGTGAAACCCGTCACTGTTGTATTTAAATTTGACCTAGTCTTTTTATTTCTGCTATTCTAAGATGTGCAGGATGAAACAATCTCCTCCCAGGAAAACACCATTGGAAGATCTCCTTGAAGGGACTTTTTGAGGATTTGTTTTAAAATTCAAATTAAATTATAATAAGACATAAAATATATATTCAAATTTTACAAAGAAATATGCAGAATTTTGTCTGAGAAATAAAAAGGACACTGTAACGCAGTTCTTTGTTCAGGGAAGAAGTTAGACGGGAACCGACGAACATTTAAAAGACTTTAATAAATAAATAAACCAAACGAAAATAACGCGGGCAGTCCCTCACGGACGGCTGCCACGCACACACATAATAAAACATCAACAAAACACAAAACAGTCCAGGCCTGGTCCTCCCTCGTCCTTCACCGGTGTCGCTTGTCCTTATATGCCTCCGAGCTCCCTCATGAGAGGACTCAAGACTCGCTCCTCCCACGTCTCTCGCTCGCCAACCTAGCCACAGACACTTTTATTTTGTAATTTGTCTTAAATCGTGAGAAAATCATATCGTGAAATTAGTATCATGAATCGTATCGCATCGTGAGTTGAGTGAATCGTACATCCCTAACTATCACGGATGCGCACGTCGCAATATCGATGCTTAAACAGTATATCGTGCAGCCCTACTAAAGTTAACTTAGTGCTAAAGCCAAACTCATTAGCAGAGATTCTGCATATGTAGATCATTTCAAATCAGTCATTTACAGTATGAGGATCATTTCAGCTCAAACGTTTTGGAAGACAGTGTTTTATATACAGCTGCGCACACAGGGATCACTACAGGAGCCTGTTGTTTCTGGACCCCTGCTATCCGGCGTTAAACGGCCATAATTTACTTTGAATTGGCTGTCGGTGGTCAGATGCTATTACTGGAACAGGGAGTGAGAGATATTGGGTAAAACTAACATTCAAGGTGAGAGAGAGACAGACAAACATGAGCATGTCCCCAATAACAGCACAGAGCGCCAGCACCAAGGGCAGACTGACCTTATCGCCATTCATTCATCACACTGATGCACATGCACACTGACAGCACGACTAGCGGGGCTCCGTGTCATATCAAGGTTTTCAGCGTACTGTACGTAGTCAACACCCTAAAGACGAGCGGGAGAAGTTTCCAGAGCAGCACATCCAGGAGAAACTCATGTTACTTGATTATATACTTGGTTCATATGTGAAGTGTAAACCTCACTTACCACATTAAAACACATTCTGACACTGTTCCCGCAGTAAATTTCCCAGAGGGAATTCCCCTAGATCATGAATTAGTCCGGCATTTATAAACATACAGTTGCATATATAAACAAATGCCTGCTGGCTAGCCAACTAACCAACTGAATTATAAATAAACCACATGGTTTATTTTGTCAGCGGTCTTCTGTCCTTTGAATGAACTGGACCTCATAACCTTCTATACAGCTGTGTGTAGGACGACCATGATTTTGCCAAGTAGGACATCATTGTTGGTATAAAATTACTATCAAACTATTTTTAGCATATTAGGGCAGTTGTCCTCAATCAATGATTTATAATAATACAAAACAAGCATTAAAATGAGCTAAAACAACTAAAAATCTAAATATTTCTTAGGTATATTCATCCTCTCATTAACGGTTTTATTTATTTTAAGAAATAAATGTGAGGTAGCATAATTTTAAAAGTGTGATTTCTAGACCTGGAAAAGTCATGTACATTGATAAAATATTAAAATGCCATGGGCGTTTTTATAAAGAACTTTTTTTTAATACATTTATGCCAATAATTATGGTAATATTTTCTAATTATGATCATATTTTATTGGGTGGAAACTCTAAGCAGTGTTGTGATTCTCACTGAGATACAATTATTTTTTCCCCCACATTTTCAATTAGAGTTTATTTTTGTATTTTCCATTTTCAATTATAGTAATGTTTGTCATTTTTTATTAGTTATTGTTTTTTTTTACTATGTCTGTCTATGTAGTTTTTTATTACTTTTTATTTCAGTTTTAATTGTAGTATATTAAGTTAAACTAAATGAAAATATAAAATGCTTTGGCAACTAGCTGAAATAAAACTTTTATAAAAATGTATTTTATATATATATATATGTAAATGTTTTATGGTTTTAGTTTTAATTAACTAGCTGAAATAAAATATAGATTTTTAAAATATTTTATTTTATTTCAGTTAATGCTTATTGTATATCAAGTAAATTTTTTATGGTTTTAGCTTTAATTTTAACTATAACAACCTTTAGAAATCCTTATTTAGTTCCAATATGTCATTTTAATTATAATGATTTTAGTTACATATTTTAAATCCATAAACACTCCTAGTTTCTGTTAAAAAAAAACATGAAACTTGATCATTACAGCAGATGCACCAGAGGAATCCTATTAGCGCACATGGGGAAGGGCTTTGAATATTGTTGTGGACAATGAAGGGGAACCACTTTTTAAAGGGTATGTAATGGTTGGGACCACGTTTGTTCCTCAGGAATCTTTTTATAAAGGAAGAAATATCTTCTTAAAAATCACAGGCATCACTTTTACTCTACTGAAGTGTCAAGTGGGAATAGTCTTACCCGTGTCAACTTGTTGGGTGAATCTTTGCCTCTTTCCTTCAAAGAGTTGAGGATCTTGGTGGAAGGGACGTGCCATTTCGCCTCTGTGAAGATCAAATAAAGGATAAGCTTTGAGATTCCCAGAACATCTGACCGAAGAGAACATAAGAGCATAGACACTGTCTAATACACTCTCTAGCTGTGCAAACTGCTCTACACTTTTCTTAGTGTTTTTGTTATTTATTGTTTCCAGTCCAAATATCTAAAAATTCTTAAATCAAGATGCATTTACTAGACAAATGACATATTACTTGCAAAAAAAAAAAAAAAAAAATTCTAAATAAGTTTTTGCTCAAAACAAGCAAAATGATCTGCCAACTGGGTAAGAAAATTAATCTTGTTTGCGTTTGAATTAAGATTATTTTTCTTACACCATTGGCACATAATTTAGCTTGTTTTAAGCAAAAACTCACTTAATAATCTTTTTTTTTCAGAAAACAAGATATAATATCTTGTCATTTTACGTGTCTAGTAAATGCATTAACAATTTTTAGATATTCGTACTGGAAACAAGACAAAAATAAGAAAAGCATTTTTGCAGTGTATATACTGAATTAAATTTCAGCTTTTGTATTTTGATAAATCACACGAAGCCCAGTCGCGGTTTCAGTTTCAAATAATCGTGCAATCCTAACATTAACCTGTTTTTTTTCCCAGAAGGCTTTTTTTTTTTTTTAACAAGGAACTGTATAATTTCCAGTACATGTTCAGGTGCAGTAGCTAATGTCTAGCTGACCTTTACTCTTGGGAAGGATAAATGGAAATCTGTGGACGTATGAGGCTGTGTCTGAATCCCACCTGCAGAGCGTGTTCTCTCGAGGGTAGGCTCTCTCTCCCTCAGCATCTCCCCGTCTCCCAGCATGCCCTGGGCTTCAGCAGAGCGCTCATGGAGGACGGGAGACTGACACCTGTGGAAGGAACAGGCTGGAGTTTAGCCCTTATGGGAATGGGAAAAATGACTTCAATCAGCCAAATGAGGATGATGAAAGCATGTTTTTTTTGGGGGCTATTTATCTTTCACTGCAGTGAAACTACATTGATGTTCAGTTTGACTGAAACACCTCACACCTCCAGCTGTGATCAAAGTCACTGCGTTTGAGGAAACGTTCAAATTCATATAGCAATATTCATTTACTCATACTAAAAAGCGGCAGCCTTGATTGGATTCATTATGGATTGATTACCTCACTCTCTCCTCTTAGGGTAGCGAGTCATGTGAAATTAGCTAAAGGTGTTCTGCTCTAAAGACTTAAAGTCTAAATGTCTCTAAAAATCGAGTACCAATTAGTAAATGACCAATTACTGTGCCTGAACATTAATCAGGTTACTTATCAATTAATCTATAAAACCCAAATCAACCTATATCAGATGAACAATATAATAAATTATATAAGATGTATATAAGATTAAATAAATATATAAAATAATATGATTTATTATATTTAATGACATTTATATGGAATAGTTTAATATTAATAAATAATATTTATTGGTGAGTGTAATTAAAACATTTAAATTAAATTATACTATATTAAATAAATTAAACAAGTATTAAATAAAATTGGTGGACAATATGATATACATTAAATGTTTTTTTTCCATGTATATGAAATAATAAAACATATTTTATTAAATAATATTATTACTAAATTGTTTAATAACAACTAATAATATAAGTTATAAAAATGAATAAATGTTTCTTATTAATACATTCATATTACATAAAATAATTTTCAATAAAGTAAATCCATACTAAATAAATAGTAAATCACATTTATATTTTAATACAATTTAACGTATTTATTTATTGATATTAATCAAATTATTAATTGGACCAATACATTAATATTTACTTTAACCAAAATGAATACAAAATAAATACTTAAATGACACTAATAAAAAATATCAATATAATTCCATGAATTGATTTATATTAAATTATATTAAAAATATAAAATGATATATACACTACCAGTCAAAAGTTTGGACACACTTTCCCATCAAAGAGAATGGGAAAGTGTGTCCAAACTTTTGACTGGTAGTGTATGTGCGAGTTTGTGTTGGCATGTTACCCGTCGTATCCGGGCTGCTGGTTCCAGCTTGCGCTCCCGCATGGTCCGGGGTCACTGGAGGACGACTGGTTACTGGGAGAGCTGCGGTAGTGTTGAGACGCCTCTCCTTTACTGCAGGAGGAGATCTGAGGGTTCTCCATGTCTTGTACGGCCCTGTAGCGTGAGAAAGAGAGAGAACAGATGGGCTTCCATTCTCACAGCAGCTGCCGCACTGATACTGATACTGATACAGCCGATAGAGGTGTGCGACTACAGCAGAGTTCAATATGGCAATGGATTTCAGTTGAACGAACAAACCGTGGATCAGAGAGCCTGTAGAGTCATCAGTGTGTCTGAGAGTAACAAGCTGAATGTGGGTTAAAGCTCGATTGCATGCAACATTTTCTAATAATAAATTCAACTAAACCAAAAATATTAAAATCAAATTTACTTAATTTCTAAAATCCAAATCAACTTACTGTACCTCAGATGATATACATTAAATGTTTTTTTCTCTGTAGTTTAAGATGAAATATAATATATAATATGAAATATATAAATAATATAATGAAACAAAAATGAAATAATAAAAAAATATTTTATTAAATAATATAAATATTAAATTGTTTAAAATCAACAACAATGTTTGTTATAAAATGAATAAATGTTTTTTTTTAATTAATAAATTCATATTAAATTAAATTATTTTCAATAAACTAAATCCATACTAAATATCAATTTATAAAAATTTAATTAATTAATTTATCAGTGGATTAGTGAAATGGATAATTGGGAAAATTAGGCAACACACAGAACCATTAAACATCAATCATTTTAATCTGACATCAATAATGGTCAGATTATCATGCTTTCAAATCGATTTTAGTCAATTAATTTAAATATGCAATTTTACCATGATATATTTACTATTTACAAATGTGCATCTGGGTTTTCCATGCACAGAATTTCAAGATTTTGCCTGAAAGTAAAAATCAAAAAAAAAAAAAAAAAAAACTGCAATAACATACCGTATTTAACATAAAACATGGTTTAAATCGATTTGAAATCTGATTGTTATTGATGCATACTACAAAAATAGCACAAGTAGAAAGGTAACATGTTATTCAGAACATTACCAAAGTCCTCCACTAATGGACGCCTCACTAAGAACCTGTCTACTAAACCACCAGTGATCCAATCACACGTCACCTCGTTAAAGTACCGGCCGTGAAAACTCAAGCATCTGATATTCCCGCTCTTGCAATGCTTTTCTGTTTCCTCCGGCCGTCAGCTTTAATGGGAATCAGCAGTGGTCTCATTTTCCATGCATACAATCGCACACACCTTCCAAAACCGTAAAATGTGAGGGGAAGAAACTTAATGAAGGTGATTTGTGAAGCCAAAACTGGCCGACGTCAGTCTGAAGCAAGGATGCACAGACTAAAACGCACAATTGGCAAGGTGACTCTGCGCACCAAAAATGCCATTATTAATACATCACTGTGACAGATGCATATAGATCTGCTTTTAAATCTTCTGTAAAAATTGTGAGAAGTGTTTGCATGTGCACGTTGTCATATTGATGTTCAATTGGTCGCGAGGACATTCCTGCACGGTGTCCAGTGTGTTTTAGAGATAGTATTAATGCATCACCAATACGAGAGAAAGAGCCTCTGATCAGATGAACAACACAGCTCTCTCCACATGCGGTCCACAGAAGAGTCTGGGAAGGTCATCAACACCACGAGGGGCTTCCAAGTAAGAACAAATGACCACATTATAACAAACCATATTTGAAAGGCATATTGCATGCATAATACAGGAACCTGAATTCATGATGTTCTGGGTCAGTATTATACAACATATTACTTTGCAAGTAAATGAAAACAAAAATGTTGCATGACACGGAACAACCACAGAGAGTTTTTTTTTGGTGCAATTTCACATATTTATGCAACGCAAATGTCTCGTTTTCCAGTTAAAATATCTAATAAATATCTGATATAAATGTAAAATTATATTCATAAGTATCACAGGAAGGCGATTAGTGCCATATGATATCAGTTTTATTTATTCCCAAATTCTGTTTTATTTATCCCAGATTCCGTGTTTTCTTGTTTTAATTTTCCTTGATGTAAAATTTAATACAAATGTATTATCAAAAACTGTGGCAATCAAACAAAGGCATAAAACATTAACAATATAATTTAATAAAATGGTAATCAAATGTAAATGTAATAATACTTTTAATTTTAGGCAAACAATGTGCAGCACAAAAGATGCTAAATTTAAAACATGGGACGAAAAATTTAGCAATATTCCTTTAAAAATTAAGTTTTAACAATTATTATTATTATTATTATTATGACTACTACTTTGAGAAGTACATTATACTGTACAATAGTAATTATATTTCTGTCATAATTTCTTCAACTTTTATTTTGACGGGTTGTAGTGAAAGACCTTTAGTTTCTGTGTGTATATATGATGATAGTTTTTCTCAAATGAAATGGTGAATATGAGTATGTGTAGTAGACCAAACTGAGACACGCACAACATGCAGACTTCAGATTTCAATAGGAAGGACACAAAAACATGTGTCCACTGAGGAGCTGAAGCTGAAGTGATACCTGGGTCCATCTGGCAACTTCCTGTCGAACGAGGTGCTGCGTGGGATGGCGGTCTGGAGGATCTGCTGGCACGGCATGCGATCGGGACCCTGGGTGGGGGATCCGCGGGGAAGAGGCTGGCCGCTGGTGGGCACACGGTGCCAGGTGGTGTTTCTTTTGAAGGGCGTCTTGTACTCGCAGGGCGTACCTTCACTGTCCAGCTTATACTCCACCATAGGAATGCGGTAGAGTTCTGAACATCCCCTGAAACACACACATGAAGAGTAGAAAATTAGCCACCCATATTTTTGGGAAATAATGTGCACTGATTAATTGCTCATAATAAAATCAGGACCGTATTAAAGAGGATCTATTATGCTCTTTTTCGCAGTCTTGATTTTGTTGTTATTTGTTTTAATGCTTGAATGCTCAAAAACACATTATTTTCCCCATATTCTCCATTGTTGCAGCTCCTCTCTTCCCAGTCTGTCAGTAACGCTCTGTTTAGTTCCTGTCTCTTTGAAGCCCCTCCTTCTGAAAAGCACAGTGTGCTCTGATTGGTCGGCTGGATCAGTGTGTTGTGATTGGTCAAGAGCTTCCAGCGTGTATGGGAAATGTCACGCCCCCTACCATAACTGCCAGTTTCAACACACTACTAACTAACTCAACCAGGCCCCGCCCCTTTATTCTGCGTATGAATTATTTAAATAAGGAATATTGTGACTCGTTTGTTCCCAGGAAGAAAACTCAAGACTACAATGGAGGGGTTTCAGGGAGTTCAGAAAAATAAATTAGGTCATTTTTTTTCTGAAATATCTTAACATCATCAATCCATCTTATATTTTAAACACTCATATACAGAGACTTTTCACCATGCAATCATTTCCTGATGTATGAATATCTGCATTTTTTCTTATTGACTATCGTTTCATTTCGAAAAGCATGGGTTAAAAAGCATAAAATGGGTTGCAAACAACGTTTCGGTCACTGCAAACAAGTGTCTTGCTCAAGGGCACAATGTTGAGAACTCATTTTTTCTCATCATTGAACTAGTAAACATCTGGTTACCAGTGCTGAGCTTTAACATCTGCACCATATACTACTGCATACAATTTATTTGTATAGTGCTTTTCAAAATGCACATTGTTTCAAAGTAGCTTTACATAAAATCATGACGTTAATGTTTATAATAATACAACAATATTGTTTACATTTTGCAACAAAATAAAAAAAATCAGGCAGGTGAGATTTGGTGTACAGTACTTATCACTTTACGTGAGTATAATGTATGTATGAAGATAAAGTAGGGCATGCTTATATAATCAAAATGATAAAAAACTGTTGGGTGATAATTAGAGATGCACTGATGTATAGGCCAACTTTACAAATTAGCATATTGGCTATAGCATGAAAAATTATTATTAATGAACTGTGTGAAGGCACTGAGTTGTTTATCTCTGGGTAAAACTTTTAAATACTGGCTAAAACAAAATGAAACCTGTACAAAATACAGCAGGGCTCGAAAATAAGGACTGCCCGTACATTTAATTTATACAATGAAGAATATATTTTACATTTGATTACTTTATTTCTGTACCTGAAAACTACTCTTAGACCTCCCTGAAAAGCACTGTTTGTTTCATATGCATCTTTGTTCTGTTGTATTTATATATGTTGGATGTTGAATGTTAAATGGATCCAATCTTTGTTCCATAGAAATGATTTGATGATGCCTCAATAAACTAGCTAGTATACCTTATTGCATGCGTTTTTGAACTATACTAATTTAAAACATGATCAAAACACTAATCTATTTTACTGACAAAAGTTCAAAATGTTGTCCAACACATCTGATATTTTATTTGTTTTTGTACAGCTAAAGGCAAATGGCACCAGAAGCCTCGCACATTTAAGTTACCAATAGATGCTTTTACATTAAAAATAAGGTGGATAAGAGAGCTGGGGGAACTAGAAGATGCACAGAAATGGAGAAGCTGGATGAGAAACAGTTCTTGGGTTGAAAGAGAAGAGCCTGAGGGTTCAGTGCTGCACCCAGGTCACGAAAACAGTCCACTTTCCAAAACGGAAAAAAAAGAAAAACCGTTTGCAATTCAACTCCGCTGCTATTGCCTCATGAAGCTCTTGGGGTGAGGGGTTCACATTCTTGTCTGTCATTTGCATAACCAGCCCACAGGCTCATATCAATTAGATGCAGAAGACAGCCCCAAAAATGTGATCTCTGCATTGGCTGAAATGTGTTTTAAATTGAGCTGCATTCATCAGCTATTTGCCTATTGCCCTCTGGTTATCACTGACCTTGGCGTCCTCATGAGGGCAGAGAACACTAGACGCTACGCTACGCTTTTTGGCAGAATCTCTTGGCATGAGCAACGCAGCGGCAACACGGCAATGCAAAACATCCTCGAAAGGGACTTTTTGACCGAGAAATCATGCTGGAATACATTAAAGGAAAAGATCAGCAATAACATTTATTCAGACACCTTCAACATTTTCTCACATTATCTATAGTTATAGTTTAGAAAATGGTAATAAAATATGACAAGACCTCAGAGTTAAACTGTGTCAGAACAAATTCATCTTGATAATGTCAGATAACTTTGATAGAAAGGGATGTAATGGATTACAATCAACCAATCAGCTGTTAAATTTAAGTACACAATTAGATAATACTAATTTAGGTCAACCAATGACCAAGCAATGCTTCATTTTGTTCAGTCTGTGGTGTCAAAGGTCACATTAGCAATTAAAAGAAAAAACACTTCAGCAAAACATGCTCAGGTCCAAGTGTCTGAATCATTTTGGTCCCAATTTTTTTTTTATCAATTTTACTGGTAGTCACTGTATGAAGAATTTTTGGGTATAATATGTCAGTTTACTTTATTTTGCTGCCCTCACTTACATAAATTAACTATAGTGTCCTGCACACACTAGTAAAAAATTATATCTGGTGTCTGAATAATTTTTGGTTTGACTGTGTATATATATACACTCAATACCCCCCGAATACCCCCACACCATTACACCACCACCACCAGCCTGCACAGTGGTAACAAGGCATGATGGAGCCATGTTCTCATTCTGTTTACGCCAAATTCTGACTCTACCATCTGAATGTCTCAACAGAAATCGAGACTCATCAGACCAGGCAACATTTTTCCAGTCTTCAACTGTCCAATTTTGGTGAGCTCGTGCAAATTGTAGCCTCTTTTTCCTATTTGTAGTGGAGATGAGTGGTACCCGGTGGGGTCTTCTGCTGTTGTAGCCCATCCGCCTCAAGGTTGTGCGTGTTGTGGCTTCACAAATGCTTTGCTGCATACCTCGGTTGTAACGAGTGGTTATTTCAGTCAAAGTTGCTCTTCTATCAGCTTGAATCAGTCGGCCCATTCTCCTCTGACCTCTAGCATCAACAAGGCATTTTCGCCCACAGGACTGCCGCATACTGGATGTTTTTCCCTTTTCACACCATTCTTTGTAAACTCTAGAAATGGTTGTGCGTGAAAATCCCAGTAACTGAGCAGACTGTGAAATACTCAGACCGGCCCGTCTGGCACCAACAACCATGCCACGCTCAAAATTGCTTAAATCACCTTTCTTTCCCATTCTGACATTCAGTTTGGAGTTCAGGAGATTGTCTTGACCAGGACCACACCCCTAAATACATTGAAGCAACTGCCATGTGATTGGTTGATTAGATAATTGCATTAATGAGAAATTGAACAGGTGTTCCTAATAATCCTTTAGGTGAGTGTATATATATATATACACATGGATCCATCATGGATCCATCATGCCTTGTTACCACTGTGCAGGCTGGTGGTGGTGGTGTAATGGTGTGGGGGATGTTTTCTTGGCACACTTTAGGCCCCTTAGTGCCAATTGGGCATCGTTTAAATGCCACGGCCTACCTGAGCATTGTTTCTGACCATGTCCATCCCTTTATGACCACCATGTACCCATCCTCTGATGGCTACTTCCAGCAGGATAATGCACCATGTCACAAAGCTCCAATCATTTCAAATTGGTTTCTTGAACATGACAATGAGTTCACTGTACTAAAATGGCCCCCACAGTCACCAGATCTCAACCCAATAGAGCATCTTTGGGATGTGGTGGAACGGGAGCTTCGTGCCCTGGATGTGCATCCCACAAATCTCCATCAACTGCAAGATGCTTCCTATCAATATGGGCCAACATTTCTAAAGAATGCTTTCAGCACCTTGTTGAATCAATGCCACGTAGAATTAAGGCAGTTCTGAAGGCGAAAGGGGGTCAAACACAGTATTAGTATGGTGTTCCTAATAATCCTTTAGGTGAGTGTATATATATATACACACACACTGCCATTCAAAAGTTTGGGATCAGTAAGTGTTTTAACTGTTTTTAAAAGAAGTCTCTTCTGCTCACCAAGCCTGCATTTGTTTGATTAAAAATACAAAACAAATAGTAACTTTATGAAATATTATTACAATTTAAAATAAGTTTTTTATTTAAATATATTGTAAAATGTAATTTATTCCTGTGATCAAAGCTGAATTTATCATCATTACTCCAGTCTTCAGTGTCACATGATCCTTCAGAAATCATTCTAATATGAGGATCTGCTGCTCAAGAAACATTTATGATTATTATCAATGTTGAAAACAGTTCTTTTTTTCAGGATTCTATGATGAACAGAAAGTTCAAAAGAACAGCAATGATTTGAAATAGAATCTTTTGTAACATTATAAATGTCTGTACTGTCACTTGTGGAATAAAAGCATTAAATTATTAATTTCTTTAGTATCCACATCCTCAATGCCCATTTATGATAAAAGTTTATTGCATTGGGGAATATTGAGGTGAGTCATGTGACACATGTTTAGTTCTGGAACCCAGGTGTCTCCTAAGTGTTTATCAATGACCAGAAATCAAACAATGCAAATGCATCCAGACGTGTCTTTGCAAAGCTGCTGAAACATTAGCCGCGGCTCACAGCATTGGCTCGTGTGTTTGAAAAGTCAGTCAACATAAATGCATTTACAGTATATCACTCACAGATGCGACGTAATGAGAACCAGTTGAAAAGAAAAGTAAACTACTGAATCGAACATTTGCCGCCTCGAGCATATGAGATGTTGAGTGTTTACAGTGTTGACGCAGGAGAATGAACTGGTCCGTTTCCCCATTAAACTGGGCTATTAAAAGTGGAATAATATCCAGAACTAGTGATAAACAATTCACAGCATAAGCTAAAGGCATTTTAAAGAGGATGATAAAGATAATGTGTGTTTTTTTACACAAGTTTATCAAGTGTTAACATGATTCACTACAACTTCCACACACAGAACAAAACATTCACATTTTCCACATCAAAACCTGAAACCTCTGACGTACACGGCCATAATCTGGAGAATAATCTACAGTGAGCAGCGTGTGAATGTGCCGAGAAACACGAGCCCGATCGCATTTAGGTGGAAGCTTTTAAAGATTCAATGTTGTTTTAGAAAGACACTTGATCCCACATGTCCAACGAAGCAAATATCACAAGAGTTACTCCCAACATTAGTGTACTTATCCAAGAAAAAGTATGTATTGCTCGTGGCTGTGCTCACATTTACAGGCTCAGATTTATAGAGTGATGTTTTCCACTGCCGCCCGCCAAGAACTGCTCGACTGAGTCAATCCTCTCACACTACTGCCGTCATAATGGAAAACAGAAGCGTGTGATATAAAGGTAAGACACTAATGACCCTGCAAAATGCAATAATGATCAGTATTGATTGGCATTTATAATGCTTGTTTAAACACCATAAGGATACTACAGAGTTTAGCCAAACAATGCACCAAGCGTTCATACTTCATCACATCGAGCCTTGGTGCAAAACAAGCTTAAATCTAGCATACATTTCCCATTCTGCACTATACAATGAATAAAACACTTTTATAAAGAAAAGTTTCACATCAGATCTTCAAATTAAAGCATCTTCCACTACATACTGTACACTACTATTTAAAAATTTGGGATCAGTAAGAGGTTTTGTTTTTGAAGGAAATTAATACTTTTATTCAGCAAGGATTTATGATGTTACAAATGATTTATATTTCCAATAAATGCTGTTCTTTTGAACTTTCTATCATCAAAAATACAATTTTCACAAAAATATTAAGCAGCACAATGATGTTTTCATCATTGATAATAATAAGAAATATTTTTTGATCCTCAAATTAGCATATTGAATAGAATGATTTTTGAAGGATCATGTGACACTGAAGACTTGAGTAATGATGCCGAAAATTCAGCTTCGATCACAGGAATAAATTGCATTTTTAAATATATTTAAAGAGAAAACTGTTATTTTAAATTGTAATAATATTTTTACTGTATTTTTTATCAAATAAATGCAGCCTTGGTGAGCAGAAGAGACTTCTTCAAAAAAAAAAAAAGTTTTGAAAAGTGTATATAATAAAATACATTTTACATTAAAGTGCCTTCAAGTAAATTAATATCAAAGTACCATCTGATACATCAGTGTACCAGGGTAACATCACAATACTTCTTTGTAAGGGTGGGAAATCAAGCCTCTCTGAGAGAGAGAGAGAGAGAGAGAGAGAGAGAGAGAGAGAAACCCGGGACTTTTCCCATCAAACACACAGTTTTTACATCCTCTTTCATTTTAAAGAGCCCATACATGTCTTTTTATGGTTGCACAGAATCCAGTCTGGCCTGGTGAAATACAGCTCTAATATTAGCCTAACCCAGAAAATCTATTTATTTACACTAGAGCAGCAGGATGTGGCCGGCCGTAACCCTGCGCAGTCCACAAGCGTTTCTATATGAATCTTTAAACATGCCGCCCATACATCACACTAATGAGAGAAACATTTCAGATGTGTCTACACTGAAAAATACTCACTTATGGATTGAAAATGTAAACAGCGGGTAAATATTTGGTCTTCAGACTAATCAGAGAGAGCATGTAATATTATGAGGCTCCGCTCCTCGAATTCAGAGCTGAAACATGAGATTCATCATGTTGTACAGTATATGCCAATGTGTCTGTGTGTATTGAGTCTTTCCTTTAGGTAATATTTATCTGGGTGCAAAGTTCAAACATGCTGGAATTCTTGTTTAAACTGCATCACTTCTAATTAGATGTATGCGCTTGTCAGACGCTTTCATCCAAAGTGACTTATATTGCATTGATCAGCTTTTGTATTTTCCTGGGAAGCTATCAGATCATCACCTAGCATTAGCAACCACTCAGAACACCCTAGAAACCACATGTCAACATTCTAAAAATCACTCTTAGCAACCGCACAACAGTGCCTTGGCAACGACCTAACAGCACCAACACATTGTAGTGGTGATTTTTACATGGGCACATTTCCTTGAGAAAATGTAAAAATATAGTTATCCATTCTGGTTTATATTAAGTAGGTCAAATGAGAGCTACTCAGACAGTAGATCATTCTATGTTTGAAATGACAAACTACTAGAACTTACAAAAAGCTCTGCCTACATCTGCAAATAAGCTTCTGCTGCATCATGTATGACGACAGATGATCATGTATGATCAGAGATCACTGTTAGAGGATTTGCTGACATGTTGGATTGACAGGATGTGTTTACATGTGATATGACTAATAGTATGCCAATACTGAAGGCAGATAGAATCATTCTAGATTTTCAATGGTCTGTGCAAGAGGCATGTTTGTGAGCAAATTAATCCGACAGCTCAGAAAGTGGTTAAACCCAATTAGCCCAATAAAAAAATACTTTCATATTACAAATGAGACCGAGCAGCTGAATAAATTAGCCAGCTCGTTTTGAATGCATGAAAAGACAAATTAATTAATATGATAATTTCTGCAGGAAATGTAATAAAAAATTACAGTAAAAAACAAATATAAAAAACAATCTGTATAAATTGTATTTATTAATAATATACATTTTTATAACATTTATAAAACATATTTAAATAAAAAAATATATGTAAAAATAATTAAATATGTAGTAAAATAAAATGAATAAATTATATATATATATATATATATATATATATATATATATATATATATATATATATATATATAATATTTAAAAATGTTATATATAAATGTTATATATAAAAAATATTTATATTTGTATACTGTATATATTTGCAGAGCTCTGTATATATATATAACTGTGTGTGTATATATATATATATATAATATAATTTCTAATATCATAATAATAATATATAGTATTATTATATGTACTGTGTATATATATATATATATATATATGGTATATCAACTTTTTAACAGGTCATTTTAATAAATTCAGCTATTTTTTTCACTTGTGGACTATATGTAAACTTTTTTTTATGTAAAATATCTTATTCAGGACAGTACTAAATAAAAAAATAACACATTTTGTATGATCCCTCTTATTTAGTTAAAATTATTTACATTTTCACAGATTCTGCAAGCGGTTCACATACTTTTTCTTGCAACTGAATATAGTATAGTATAGTATAGTATAGTATATAATATTTTATATATATATAAAATTATAGTAAAAGTATCTCTCTCTCTCTCTCTCTCTCTCTCTCTCTCTATATATATATATATATATATATAGAGAGAGAGAGAGAGAGAGAGAGAGAGAGAGAGAGAGAGTTTATGAACAAATATAATATAATTAATATAATATAATTTTAGTGTTACATTACCTTTTTAAAAGCAATTTCAACACACTCAACCAATTAGTAAGTTTTAAAGCAAAGCATCAATCAGGAAAAAGTTGGAAAAGGATCGACTTATAGACGGGATGGATGTTAATAGCCGACATGGCCTTTGATAGGACGGTGGACAGAACGGATCACTGATACCTTCTGGGAGCTCCGTCCTCATACGGCTGGATAATGACGACCTTGACCGAGATGGAGGTCCGCAGCAGGTCGATCATCTGTTCGTGGGTCAGTGTTGCCACAGCCACCTTGCAGATCTCCACCAGCCGGCTGCCCTGACGCAAACCGGCCTTCCACGCATATCCGAACGGCTCCACGTCAGCCACAATGCCCTCGAAGTTGACGTGGAAGCCGAGCTGGCCGAGAGCGTTCCTGCGCAAGGTCATTTCTGTGGTCTCGCAGCCGCGGGTGACGATCTGGATCAAGAGAGAGAAATCAGTCTTACAAATCAACGGCCCATTACTGTTCCTATGGGAGGGGTCACAAAAAGCATAATATGACTTCATAAAAGATTTGCTTTTGTTTTTGAAGCTTGACACATCTGGAAAAAAAGCAGCATTGACATTCTTCAAAATTCTCCCGCTTGTGCTCCACTGAGAAAAGAAGAGTCATAGGTGTTTGGAACAACATGACGGCAGGTAAATAATGACAGAATTATTTCAGGGTGCACTATTCCTTTAAGTAGCTCAGACGTGAAGGACAGATGGTAACAGGGAAAAATGCCAAAAACAGAGATAAATCCAACATCCCGCGGCAACATTTAAATCCGCCGGGACAGATGCGTGAGTGTATGTTCTCTCAATCTAAAGAGCCTTTCATATTGAAATAAAGACAAGGGCACTTGAGGAAAAATGATTTTTAGAAAGTAAAAAGCTGATCTGGAAGATGCAATGAGTCAGTGGAGAGAAAGAAACTTCTGTCCTGTGGTAAAAGCAGGAAATATTTACAGTTGAACAATATGAAGATTAGAACCGCAAAGTTTAATACTTTTGTGTCAGATCAAATTGAAGCTGTTGAAAAAAAAAAGTCTGAAAAAAAAAAAAAAAAAAGCAAAATATGAACACAATATAAAATAATAGCTATTGAACAATCCTCTAACCCTGTGTATTAAACTTCTAACAATAAATAAATTCTATATATATTAAAAGATATACACTATATTGTCAAATTCAGGTGTTGAATCACTTCCATGGCCACAGGTGTATAAATCAAGCACTAGGCATGCAGACGCTTCACAAACATTTGTGAAAGAATGGGTCGCTCTCAGGAGCTCAGTGAATTCAAGCGTGGTACCGCCACCTGCGCAAGTCCATTCGTGAAATTTCCTCACTACTAAATATTCCACGATCAACTGTTAGTGGTATTATAACAAAGTGGAAGCAACTGGGAACAACAGCAACTGTTGTTTCAAACTTCATGTGGCCTTGAGATTAGCTTAAGAACAGTGCGTAGAGAGCTTCATGGAATGGGTTTCCATGGCCGAACAGCTCATCCAAGCCTTACATCACCAAGTGCAATGCAAAGCGTGGGATGCAGTGGGGTAAAGCACGCCGCCACTGGACTCTAGAGCAGTGGAGGCGTGTTCTCTGAAGTGACCAATCACGCTTCTCTGTCTGGCAATCCCATGGACGAGTCTGGGTTTGGCGTTTGCCAGGAGAACGGTACTTGCCTGACTGCATTGTGCCAAGTGTAAAGTTTGGTGGAGGGGGGATTATGGTGTGGGGTTGTTTTTCAGGGGTTGGACATGGATGAGTGAGTTTGGTGTGGAGGAACTTGACTGGCCTGCACAGAGTCCTGACCTCAACCCGATAGAACACCTTTGGGATGAATTAGAGCGGAGACTGAGCTAGGCCTTCTCGTCCAACATCAGTGCCTGACCTCACAAATGCACTTCTAGAAGAATGGTCAAAAATTCCCATAAACACACTCCTAAACCTTGTGGAAAGTCTTCCCAGAAGAGTTGAAGCTGTTATAGCTGCAAAGGGTGGGCCAACTCCATATTAAACCCTACAGATTAAGAATGGGATGTCATTAAAGTTCATGTGCATGTAAAGGCAGACGTCCCAAAACTTTTGGCAATAGAGTGTATATTAAAGCTATTGAACAAACCGCTCTAACCCACATTTTAAAAGTATTACATAACAAAAAAAAAGAATTATGACCAGAAAGGACCTGCCCATTTTAAACTGGTTTGACTGTTTTTCTTTAGTTTGTTAAGGGGTGTTGTAATTAGCATTAATCTAGTATAAACATGCCATTCTGATATTGTTTAGCCACAGTGAAGCACACTTGCACGATCACATGAAACTACGCCGTCACAAAATCTCATTCAATCATTAGACATCATTAATGAGAGCTGATCCAAATCAGCAGCCCATCACTGCTCTTATCAACGGGAACTACGGTCTAAAGCTACAGTGGATGGGCAGGTCAAGGGTTAAACATTTAATTAACATATAAGAAAGTTTACTGACTAGTGAATGTGCATTTCATTACTCAGCAGAGTCAGAAGACACAGAGAGAAAGGTCACAGGAGTGTGAGGTCTGGTCATGAGTGAGTCAGTAAATAAATCTGAGAAAAGGCTGATCCGTCTTAAAAGCTTTACTGTAATAAGCCGAGCTAGTGAGAGCGAGTCGCCGTAAACTTCATTTGCACTTGTTAGCAATTTTAAAGCATTTTAAAGCCCCTGATTCAATGACTGAGGCCTGACTTCTGACTTTACCTGAAATCTGACTTTATTTTCAACAAAATTAGTATTGCTTCATCTTCATTTATATATAGTTACAAACAAAAGATTATTCAATTTAGAAGACCAGAAAAGATATACATTTATGATGAGGTTAAAATGAAATGTTATGTAAATATAGAATGAATAAAATGTATAGCATAAATAAATAAATGCATATTATAAAAAAAAAATTAGAAGACCAGAAAATATATGAATTTTCCTTGACGTATTAATGGTAAAGTGTAATATAAATATATAATGAATGAAAGTGATAGGATACATAAATAAATAATAGAAAATAAAAAATATAATAAAAAATTAGAAGGCCAGAAAATACATACATTTTCTTTGACGTAATTAATGGTCAAATGTTATAAATAAATGAATAAATAAAATGTATAGCATAAAAATAAATAAATAAATACATATTAAAAAACAATTTGAAGACCAGAAAATATATACATTTTTCCTTGACGTAATTAATGGTCAAATGTTATGTAAATATATAATAAATAAATAATAGAAAATAAAATATATAATTAACATTTTGATATAATTAATGGTAAAATGTAATGTAAATATATAATGAATTAAACTGATATATAAATGTATAAATAAATAAAGATATAATATAATTAAATATACTATAATTAAAAATGAGAATGTATACGTTTTCTTTGATGTAATCATCAAATGTTATGTAAATAAAACATAAATAAACAAAAACAATAGCATAAAGAAATAAATAAAAAAGTTACATTAAAATAAAAAAGGACAACAAAGATTTCCATTGGTGTAATGATCAACTGTAAATAAATAATTAATAAAAGTGCAACAGACAACAACCCAATGAATCATTCACAATATGAGCAGGAATGTGTATCAAACAAGCAAATCTGGGATACATTTGCATTTGAAGTTGACTGTAAAACAGCCTGACCTTGTGCTTCAGACGGGATAGATCATCAACGAGATGCTGAAGGACCGCAGCTCAATCAGCATCAGAGTAGAACAACAAACTAACTCTCAGACACCAGTTAGAAAGCCATTGTGTGAGCTGTGAGAGCTGTAAAAGCCGTGCTGCGGTAATCCTGAGGGAGGATGAACTCTCGGCTGTCTTTTCCCGCTCTTCCCACACAGTGTCTGTCTCTCCGTTAAACTCCTTTAAGAGAGCAATCTGTTTGCGCGAGCACTTCACATTACACCACAGGCTTCAGCAGCTCTTAACTTCACCTCTGAAACTCCCCGTGAAGCACAGCGGACACGCATCTGCACGCCGAGAAGGTGTTGAAGCACACGCTGAGAAATGTAGAGTAAATGCTGTCAGTCCGTCCCGTAATCCGCTTCACAATGCTGAGGATCGCCAAGACTGACGTGTGAAAGAAAGAGACGTGCAGACAGAATGAGATGCAAACAAAAGTAAAGTGAGAAACCCTGCCACCCAGCCTAAAGGAAGCTGCTGAGAGCGAGTCTGCAGATGTGAGGGGTGCAGGTCTCATTGCCAGGACTTTGGAGGTGCACCACAGATGGTGAAACGGGACAGTAGAGCCCCAGATGGGCTGAGTCCAGACCTGTGCCTTCTGACAGCTTCTGGGCCGAGCGACAGCATCTCATCCAGAGCAGACGAGCACATGCTCCAGATCCCAGCAGACCTCTGGAAAAACGCTTTTTTACTGTTTTATGGCCATACCATGAAAAGTCAATGAGGTCCAATGTTGTTGGACAGGAATTGTTTTTCAAAATACTTCAAGTTCCACTGAAGAAAGTCAAAGTGGGATATATATGTCCATACAGAACAAACCCATGCAATAAATCATGTATGTCAGATTCTTTTTCTATCCATCCATCCATCCATCCATCATTCTGTCTCTATATCTATTTATCTATCTATCCATCCATCTCTCTTTCATCTGTCTTTCTGTCTGTCTATACATCCATCCATCCGTCTTTTATCTGTCATTCTGTCTGTCTATCCATCCATCTTTCATCTGTCGTTCTGTCTGTCTATCCATCTATCCATCCATCATTCTTCTCTGTCTGTATATCCATCCATCTCTCTTTCATCTGTCGTTCTGTCTCTGTCCATCCATCCATCCATCCATCCATCTTTTATCTAACGTTCTGTCTGTCCATCAATCCATCCATCCATCCATCCGTCTATCTATCTAACTATATATCTATCTATCTAACGTTCTATGTATCGTTCTGTCTGTCTGTCTATCTATTTATCCACCCATCCATCCATTCGTCTTTCATCTGTCATACTGTCTATCCATCCATCTGTCTGTCTGTCTATCCATCCATCCATCCATCTAACGTTCTATGTATCGTTCTGTCTGTCCGTCCATCCATCCATCAGTCTATCCATCTGTCTATCCGTCTGTCCATCCATCCATCCATCCATCCATCATTCTATGTATCCATCTATCTATCCATCTGTCCGTCTATCCATCTAACATTCTATGTATCCATCTATCTATCCATCTGTCCGTCTATCCATCCATCTGTCCGTCTATCCATCCATCCATCCATCCATCTAACATTTATGTATCATTCTGTCTGTCCGTTGGTCCATCCATCCATCCATCCATCCATCCGTCTGTCGGTCTGTCTGTCTATCTATCTATCTATCTATCTATCCATCCATACATCCATCGTTTTATGTATCGTTCTGTCCGTCTGTCTATCTATTGTTCTATCTATTGTTCTGTTCATCCATTCCGACTGTCTTTCATCTGTCATTCTGTCTGTCTATCCGTCTATCCATCTGTATGTCTAACTATCTAGAAAAGTAAGCAAAATGTTCAAACTGCTTACAGCACATTAAACTGCTAACTGGCACAGTTTTTGTTGTAGTAAAGCAGACACAGGAAGTCAAATAAGGGCATGATTAGCATAAGTAGCGAGTGGTCCTATCCCGTCCTTGATATTCATTGGCTCATTCCGTATGCAAATGTATCCCATCCTCCAGGAGCAGTGCTGGATGCTCTACAGGTACAGGATGTCATTTTCCTCCTTACGCTCAGACCTCACACACACACACACACACACACACACACACACACACACACACTGCGAGCCCCTGAGGTGAGACCGTTTGGCTCGTCTGTCGCAGTGTGTGATGCATGCTGGGGGGGGGGGGGCTGCTCTAAGAAACAAGGACACCCTCAGCTTGCGTGCCGACCTGCGGCGCGTTGACTTTGAAGGCGTGCGGCGCTGCGGAGGGTTACGCTCTAAAGTCACACAGATGGAGGGAAGTGAGAGAGATACTTCATTTAATGAGGCTGACGATGATGTTTACAAAGCAGCACAACCTCTATTTTAACACCCACCAAATCCACACAGCTTAGCTCTGAGGATGTAAATGGGAAATAAACATGCATTCATTGTTTTTTTTTTTTAGAATTTAAGCTCATCAGGGTTCGGAAGAATTATAATTTATAAGATGTATAAACCTTTGAATTCAAGAATATGAATCAAACCAGCCACACCCACGGAGGCTGAATTAAATTTGAATTACAATTCAGTAAATTCATATTTTTGTCATTGTAGTTCAAATATATTCTCACAACAGAGGAATTTAATTAGTACAATTTCTGTAGCACTACATAAATAATTACATAATTAATTTTGACTAATTATGTCTGTTTATGTCCTGACATGTGATAACATTAATATGATATATTATTTATAATATTATATATATTTATATATGATAATATTTATATTATTTAATTTATTTATCTACCAATACACCAAAACTCATTAATGAACTAAAATTATTACCTACATGAAATGCCATGCATAAAATATAATTAGTTACATTTCATCATAAAAAATAAATAAACATATTTAAAAATGAACTGTGTGCACAATATTTAATACTTTTTCAAACGAAAATGTAAGATATTTTAATAATTTATGGTATAAAAAACAAAAATCTATACATGTATAATTTAATATATACACAATTATATACATACATTTATATTTGTTATAAAAATAATAATAACTACTTATACAATTACTTACACACACCATGTGTATATATATATATATATATAGTTTACATTTTGGGTTGAAGTAATGTCTCCAATAATTCATAATATTAAATTAATAAATATTATTATTATTAAGTATTCTAGAAATGTTTGATATGTATTCTTAATAAAAAATTTATGGTACTAAATGTATGATAATTAAAATAAATTATATTCATACTAAATATGAAAAATTCATTCAAATGACACTCCTACTCTGCTTTGCTGTGCGCAGCTTCAAAATAAAGATGCTGGTGTCCTAATATGAACGCAGTCCCATTGTGTCACTAACCGGGGAATATCTAATCTCCATCAAATCAACTAACCGCTCAGACAGGTGACACGGGCCTTGTTTCACTATGACTCTGAGCAGCTTCGGATGAGAAACATCTGTTCTGGGAGCGTTGCGTCTGACGGCAGTCCCGAATACACAAAGTGCCTTTAGGAAATGAGGCCAAAAACAGGAGTGATGCTAATCCCACTTGCGCTTAATCCCTGGAGATCTCCCTGTCCCCAAACCATGCAGGTAACCCAGCTGAGTTTATCCGTCACTGCACCATATTATGGCTTTCTCTGCCTTTCTATGTCCTCGCTGCCAATAAACAAGGGAACCTCACAGTAAATCAATAGCTCTCGTCCAAAACATAGTGCTACCTAGACAGCATTTTAATCATAGATGCATTCCCGGCACAAAAACTGCTTCAAATGGTATGCTGACCCACTAAACTGTTTATATATTTCACAATTCATATAAATAAGTGAGATTTTAGATAACAATAATAATTTATCTAATATATAAATAAATAAATATTTTACAAAGATATATCATCATAAAATTATTTGTTGTATTTTTAATTTTTTATATATTTATTATTTTTTACACATACATACATATATAGAGTAAACATATATGACAATAAATTATTTTTAAAAATACAACAAAAATACATCATTATATATTAATAATATTAGATACTGTATTATATTTTGATTTATTAAAAACATACATATATATATATATTTATTTATTAGTAAACATATATGACAATAAATAAATATCAATATTTGTTTTTAATAAATGTTTAAGAAAAATAATATAATATTAATATATTTATAATAACATTATAATTTCTAATAAATAATATCATTAAAAAAATAAAACAAATGTTTCTAAAATACCTTAAACATGTGCTAAACTGGCGTCTTTTTTCCACTGCGCCACGTCTCGCAGCATCTTCCCAGCAGTCTACGCAGCATTATGTCACCAAAATGTGGACTAGAAAAGAACCACAGGGCCTGAGGGAGCCTTTGAATCAGGTTATTTATGTGAAATTGTATCCAAGAAGCTACTTTAACCTAGACGGCATCCGAAAGCCAAATACTGATAGACCCGAGTGAGTTTAACTGGCTTGGGCATTGACAAGAGCCAAGAACATAGATCAGGACCACCGCCAAGAGTAACACTACACACCCGTACCGGTCAAACATTCTGGCCATCGATATTACTCGATCCCTCTGAGAAATCGTGTCAGAAGATTTTGATGGCTTGAGAAGGCACAGATTTCATCAGGCCCAGTTCTTCACAGGTAGCGGTGAACATATGTACAGGAAGACGACGAAAATGTTTAATTACAGATACTTTCTGATAAAAGACTAAGCCTGAAGATCCCCAAAGAATAGTCATTTATGGAATAATTAGACCGTTACCCAAGATAAAAAGACCACAACTGGAAGCAGACTTACTTCTCCAGCCAAGAGAGGGAAAGAATTAGCATGTTTTGATTCAACCTAATTAGATTTTGGTAAAAGGGAAAGGACCGAGATGAGAAGATAAACATCTGAATGAAAGTATCCTGAAGATGCATCAAAAAGATGAACATGAATAGGGCATCATGGGAGTTTAGGTTGCTAGTTTAAATTATTAAATTAAACATGCGCTACCTTTCAAACATTTGGAGTCTGTAAGCTTTTATTTTTCATATTACACATTGTTTCTAAGCAGCTTTAGCAAAATGCATGATGTTAATGTTTACAATATCTTAATATCTTACACTCGCATTTAGCAGATTAGAGCAGGGTGATGATATACACTGAACTAAATTATAAACGCAACACTTTTGTTTTTGCCCCCATTTTTCATGAGCTGAACTCAAAGATCTAAGACTTTTTCTATGTACACTAAAGGCCTATTTCTCTCAAATATTGTTCACAAATCTGTCTAAATCTGTGTTAGTGAGCACTTCTCCTTTGCCGAGATTATCCATCCACCTCACAGGTGTGGCATATCAAGATGCTGATTAGACAGCATGATTATTGCACAGGTGTGCCGTAGGCTGGCCACAATAAAAGGCCAGCCTGGGGGGGTCTGAAAACCAGTCAAACCGCTCACCCACATGACGCCATACACGCTGTCTGCCATCTACCCTGTACAGTGAAAACTGGGATTCATCCATGAAGAGAACACCTCTCCAAAGTGCCAGACGCCATCGAATGTGAGCATTTGCCCACTCAAGTCGGTTACGACGACAAACTGCAGTCAGGTCGAGACCCCGATGAGGACGACGAGCATGCAGATGAGCTTCCCTGAGTGGTTTTCTGACAGTTTGTGCAGAAATTCTTTGGTTATGCAAACCGATTGTTGCAGCAGCTGTCCGGGTGGCTGGTCTCAGACCATCTTGGAGGTGAAGATGCTGAATGTGGAGGTCCTGGGCTGGTGTGGTTACACGTGGTCTGCAGTTGTGAGGCCGGTTGAATGTACTGCCAAATTCTCTGAAACGCCTTTAAAGACGGCTTATGGTAGAGAAATGAACATTAATTTCACGGGCAACAGCTCTGTTGGACATTCCTGCAATCAGCATGCCAATTGCACGCTCCCTCAAAACTTGCGACATCTGTGGCATTGTGCTGTGATAAAACTGCACATTTTAGAGTGGCCTTTTATTGTGGCCAGCCTACGGCACACCTGTGCAATAATCATGCTGTCTAATCAGCATCTTGATATGCCACACCTGTGAGGTGGATGGATAATCTCGGCAAAGGAGAAGTGCTCACTAACACAGATTGGCATCGTGTGGGTGAGCGGTTTGACGGAATCAAAGCTAAATGTGTAAATGTGACCGCACTTTAGTGGTTTGATCCCAGCTTTTAAAGGTTCTTAATTATGTTTTGCAGGTCTCCTACAATAGGGTTACATGCATCCAAGATCAAAATACACTTCAATCTTCACTATTATATATTGCAGCATCACTTCTTTTCTCAGAGTGACTGAAACGGTTCAATAAAGGATTCGGTCTCTCTAAACTCCTCCTTTCTGAGGGCCTCCTCTGCTCTGATTGGTCAGATGGTCCAGTCTGTTTTGATTGGTTGAACGCTTACAGCATGTGTTGAAAACCAAATGCATTAATACATCTGAGATGATTTGACAGATGCCAGCTGATAACTGATCTCTGGCTAATTTGGTTCCTCAAGCGGATTTGATTCAAATATCTGGAAAAGGCTGATATTACTGCATTTTCTGGTGTTCATTGGAAAGAGTAGTCATATGGATACTCAAAACCATGATCAGCAATGCAGCGATTGGCTGGCGTCAAGACAACAACGCAATGTCATCATTTAATTAAAAAAGGAAATGGCCAAACAGGCAAAATGACATAAAAGGTCTAATAGATAAATGAAAATTGTAAACTGTTTATATGATTCCCAATTATCTCATTCACAATTTCTAATATTTGTACAGGCTATACACTTTTTTCAGTATCAAGAGTAGCCTATTGTAATGTATTTAGCAATTAATTTAATTTTTCACATGAAGCAGATAACGCTTCTTAAAGGGATAGTTCACCCAAAAATGACAATTCTGTCATCATTTACTCAACTCAAGTTGTTCCAAACCTGAGTCAGGTTCTAATGGAACAGTAGACATTTTTTATGTTGCGTTATTAAAAAAAATGTTTTATTATCTGCATCTCCTGCACTGCATCAAGCCACCTGTATAATAGCGGTCACTGTGTAATTCAATAGGGTGCTTGTGTAAGAAAGTAGCAATGGCTGGGACAGACTTTCACCTTTAAAATACGCAGTCAAAGGAGAACCTAACAAACCTGGATCATGTCAAATTGTCAACAGTAAAATCCAGATAACAGAGTAATCCACGTATGAAAAACTAGTGTTTGAGGGCGGGGCAAAGCAGACGTTGTTCGCGGGCAGCCAATGAAGACAATAGGCTGGCATTATGCAAATCTGTTACAAACCTACGTAGGTTCATGCAGGAAGTAAAACTGAAATTACTGACAAATTGTTTCAGCTGTTCAGAATTAGTCATTTCTTTTAGGAGACAATAACTTGGTCTTTGCAGACCTTTTACATTCACAAACAGCTATTTTACACACTGCATGACAGGTAATATGCAACAAAATGCTCAATAAGGGCACTTTTAATCTGGGAATTGTTAAAGAACAAGAATGCTCTTACCTCAAGTCTTTGTACGATCTCTCTAATGTCCTCTCCACAGTTGTCGTGCGCGGAAAACATCACACACTCTCCGCGTTCATAGAAGATCTTGATGCTCATGACGCCGGAAGACCAACCAATGACATCCCGACAGGAGCAGTTAAAAATCACATTCTTGGACTCCTCCTCGATCAGCACGATGAACTCGTTGGAAATCCCCAGCAGGCACTCCACGTCCGCCGACTGTCCGAAATCTCGGGCCACCACGTTCCAGGTGATGGCCCCCACGCTGTGGAGATGGGCGTCCTTCCGCGGCTTCACACGCTCCTTCTTCTTGGCTCCCAGCGTGATGAAGCTAAATTTCACCGCAGAGTCCACCGTCGTCGTGCTCACGAAGTTCTCCGCGAGGTCCTTGAGATACTCCTGCCGCGTGCGGGTCGCCATGGCACGAAACTTCTCGGATTTGTGCGCCGCATTTTCCCCGTTGATCACCTTGGCCAACAGGAAGTCCCTGAAGACGGCTGACTTGGGAAAGGTCACGCCTTTAGGAATGGGAGGGCCGAACGGAGGCACGTCTTTCGATCTGGATACTGCAACACTGCAAAAAGAGATTGGAGTGTCTGGTGTAGCGAATGCAATCCAACACATGACCATATTGCTCAAGATGCACTTCACAGATCCAAAAACATTTCAAAGAAATAGCAAAAAAACTGTAATTTTTATCTTCCATGGAACACGAAGGAGAAATTCATGCAGATCTTTCACAATGAAAACAGAAGTGAACATGGACTGACTCCAAAAATAACAAAACAAGCACCATTGAAGCAGTCCATATGAATTTCATTTTCTGAAGTCATACAACAGATTTTTGTGATGAACCGATTGAAATATATATTGTTATTTATTGAAAACACAAGGGCATATTAAAATTTTTAGACTTTTATGCTGCAAGCTTTTAATTTTATATTCAGTTATATTAGATTCAGTTGTCATTTTAATTTTAAGTTAAGTTTTGGTAATTTTGTTATGTGCTTTTGTCATTTGCATTCTTATTTTTAAACGTCTATCTATTTATATGTTCTATTAACGTTTATATTTATACTATAAGAGTATGTATATATAGATTATTAGTGTATAACAATTTAAAATTAGCTTTGACCTCACACAAAGCTACAGCATGATTTCAGAAGAGTCATATTGGCTGTTTTATACTTGTAAAATGTTTTTACCCCTTTTTGGGCTTTACAGCCACTAGTTACGGCAGGTTCATTACATAGGAAAGAGCTCAAACCACGGATGAGAGAAAGCGGTTTGGAACGGCATGTGGAGGAGTAAATAATGACAGAATTTACCCTTTAATTGCAATAATTAAATGACTCAAGCAGCCTTTGACTGTGCTTTTAAAAAGAAGATCAAAATTACAGGGAAGCCAAGCATTTATACACATAATTTATTCCTTTAGGTTCTCCAGCATTTAATGCAAGTTCTTAAGCTAATCATAATTTACAATGTGAATCAAAGGCATCAGTGTCAGACAGACGTTTGCCCTTTACTTGCCTGTAGCAGACATTCTCATTGCACGGATTGTGAACTTTAACGATGACGAACACATGCTGAAAATGGGACCGGATGTTTTTGGGTGTGAAGGGCAAGGCACCGGGCTCCTGAAACACGATGGTGACGATGTCATTTCCTATGTGCCTCTTTCTGAGCAACTGGTGAGAGAAGAGAAACAGAGAAAAGTTCAAAAACTATCATGAACAGGAGCAGGAAGTGAGGGTTTTTATTGGCAAGTCCATCAGCCCTGAAAAAGATGACACATCACTGACTCTGATGAACTAAAAACACAACACATTTTTAATCCTTTTTTGTAATCGGGTTCAAAATTGACACTTGCTAATTGCCAAATAAGAGGTAGTTAAATAAATAAATAACAGCAACAACAATAATAATTTTAATGAATATTTTCAACATAAAAGTATTTAATCATTTATTTTCATCTAACATTAGCAGGTGTGGCAAAAAGTTCATATTGGACCCTGTTTGTAATAGAAGTTTTGAAGGCTGTTTGACTCTTAAATCAAGCCAGTCTGAGGAGGTTTGAAGAATTTAGGAAGGGAATTCTTTTCACAGCAAAAAGAAACAGAATAATGTATAAAAGAGAAATATTTGTTAAAAATGCAAATAATCACCAGCAATGTGCCATCTGGTGTAATTTTGGTGCCATAAATGGCTCAGAAGACGCTGTGGAAGACTATTTATAATCTCTTAAGCTCATCATGCATAAGTATCTGAATCTGGAACAATTTTTAGAACAGTCTTAAAGATGCTGGATAAGAGTGTTTGGCGACAGAGTCAGGAACTCAATATATTCTATTAACCCTGAGCCGCTCTATAGGGATGTCATATTAAAACTGTGTGCCTGCCTTCCTGTGAGTGGCCAAGGGTTACAAACAGGATTATGGGTGAGTCGGGCGGATGAGAAGATGAGAGGCTGAACTGTGCCCGAGTCTTCTGGAAGCTTACGGCCAGGGATTTATTCGTTAATCCTGCGCAATCGAATAGAATTGAAGTTGGAGAAGAAAAAGAGAGAAAATCCTCTAATCCTGCCAATCGACTGTCAGAGACACAAGTGACAGTGATGCGGCTGGAGTGGCTCTACCAAAGTGTATGCATTGGATTGCCTATGAACCTATTATGATATATAAAAAATCAAATATATTTAATGACATTTAATGCAGTTAATGCATTTAGCACATTTGACATAATTATAATTTTCAATCAAATCCAGACTTTTAACAGTCTTCTGCAGGAGTGGCAAAATTTCGTTGAATTCCAGCTGTCACATATTATTTTACTTTCTTCCCTAAAAAGTAGTAAATGCTTTAAAATGCATTCTTTTTTTAAATATATATAATAAAATAATCACAAAAATCCTAATATAATGTTCAGTTGAGAATAGTTAGCAGTTTATAATTAATAATTAGTTAATTAGTTATTAATAGTTAATAATTAGATTAATAATTAGATTCAAACCAGACTTGGATGGATGGATGGATGGATGGGTGGATAGGTGGATAGGTGGGTGGATGAATGAATGGATTGATGAATGGGTGGAGGGATGGATATTCTTATTTTTTTCCCAAATTCCTAATACAAAATTCCTATTCCCTAAGTTTCAGGTTTAAAGTAGATGTTGATCTCTTTCAGTTTGGTCACACTGCTCTGATTTCCACATGCATTTATCTCTTTTTCCTCAGCCTTCAGGAGCGTGTGAGCAGTTCATGTCTGCGGGCGGATTGTGGAGGTCACGTCACATGAAGCCCGCTGTTAGCTGCTCATGCGCTTCTACAGCTCTGACTGATGTCCCATGAGCCTCCTAATCTAAACCTCATCAGAGCATCTCCGGCAGACCAGCGGATCGTCCATTCCACCTGTACAAGCATCTGACACACATCACAGCCTGATCCCCTCCGGGACCAGTTGACGGAAAAGCAACAACATCCCAACACAATGGCTTTAAAGACGGGCCAAAAACAACAGTGGTATTGGACAAATAACCCCTATGTGAAGACATTAGCCAATCACAAGAGAGCTCATTAGCATAAAGACTATAAGTGGGCTGCAGAAAAAGGAGGACACGGACCTGCTGCCTGTTGTTGGGTGTGTAAGGCAGAAGTGTGGAGACGTGGAACATCAGCTCATAGTCCTTGTAGGTCGTGTAGAGCGAGTGAGTGCCGGTCGAGTCCGCTGTAATGGAGGAGAGTTGTCAACAACAGGACAAACAACATCAAAGAGAGGAGAAACAGGACTGAACATTTTTCTCTGCTGACTCAGTTGGTTTTTACTTGCCCTGACAAGATTATCACTGGGAAAGAAACAATTAAACTCATTATAACTTGTGCATCACAAATCACTTTCAGTTTCAAAAATCAAAATCTTCTCCGTTGAACTTGGTGACAAGTTTAATCTAGAAGAACTCATAAAATAACAATGTTCATAGATTTTAATTAAAAACTAATTTAAAGTTGTCTTACAACTTGGCCTGACAAGTGTTTAAAATGATCCAACCAGACCTGCCTGACCAGTGGAAACCAGTTTAGTGACCAGCTAAGACCAGCAAACCACCTTAGGCTGGTTTAAGCAGTGTTTTTCTCTTAGTTAGGAACATATGTGCAGCTTTGATCAAATCTCTCTGGGTTAAAGAGTGAAGGTCAATTTAGTGTTACGCCAGTGACGTCTCAGCATGAGGCACTGATGAGCTGAAGAGAGATGTCAGTACAGCTGCAGCTCCTCCAGCTCATGCACCATCAGCTCCCATCAGAAACAGACATGCAGCCCCCATGCGCATTCATTCAGACGTGCGTGAGGGGGTGTTTAAAACTTTTGAGATGTGTTCATTACACAAAGTTTGCTATAATGGGATTTACAAAAAATTAGCTGCACTTTCTCTCTCTCTCTCTCTCATCTCTTCGACAGTGAGTGACACACAATCTCGCCTCTAAAGAGTTGAGAAAGAAAATGCATGTGTAACAGTATAATGGATCCGTGCCTCAGGTCTTAAAGTGACAGCAAATTATGAGATAATATTAAAAATATCTATATGGCAGTTTTTCCCCATTGTATCGATGTCAAAATTGTGGCCAGAGAAAACGCAAAGTGGCTAGTAACTTTGGATAACCATTAGCTACAGTTTCTGGTGAGCAAAAAAAAGTTAATGTCAAGCCCTGTATATATAAATGCACTGTGTTGTAAGTACATGATGTTAGCATTAGCACATACTCTTGTTGTCCAGTTGTGCTCGGTACTTCGTGAAGCCCTTCAGCCGGACTCTCTGACCGAGCAGATCCAGGAACTCGTCCAGCGCCGGCCCGGCGTTCTCATTATTATACATCTCCTCCTCTGTGCTCTGACCCGCTTTGCAATACAGGACGCCCACTTTGTGCTGGAAACTTAGCTGCAACACGATCAAACACACACATATTAGATTGTATTACTGATCCAATATCAATAAACTCAACCCAGTTATTTATTTAGGTTGCACTTCATTTTAAGGTGACATTGTTACAGTGTAATTACACAAATAAGTACTAAGTTATATTAATTAACTACATGTACTTACTATTGGGTGAAGGTTAGGGATAGGTTTAGGTTACTGTTATTACTAGAGTAAGTACATGTAGTACAAGTACATGTGATAAACTACACCTCAAGCAAAACCAATTAGTCAGGTATGCATCAGTGCATGTGAACACAGATAAAGTCATTAATGAAATCGCCATGTTTTAATCATCAGGCAGCTGCACATTTATTTTCCGCGTGTGGATGAAGCAAAGTCCGATGGGTACATCATAGACAAGTCCATTCAGAAGAGCTCAGTCTGTGGGATAAACATCAGTTCAAACAGGATCAACAATGACTACAGAAGGAGACGCTTTAGAGACGTGCTAGTCATGAGGATTCATTATGGAAATTTAGGGATTGGGATGTCGGTAAACTCAACAGCAGTCTGTGGGATCACATCATGTTCTGACTGTGAAATTACAGGTAAAATTTGTCGTTTACGTACAAAAAGAACTGCACAATAATGATCACTTACAAACAAGTTTCTCAAACAACAACAGCCCCATTTGTGCCAGCTAATCTATAAAACATAAGTTTGAGGCAGTGCTATTTTGGTATTATTTATTTACTGTTATACAGACATCACGGTTCGGTGCATACAGTCAGACGGCGAATACAGTCAGTCACATGCGATCCACACTCCAATCCAGAAGGGGGCGTGCACGCTAATGCCTGACAACATTTGCTAACCGCCACAACAGGAAAAAGAGCAGAAGAAGAAGAGACGATCTATGCACCAAAACAAGAGTTCAGATGGCACACAAGAGCTTGATAGTAGCCTATACGCTGAGTTCCAATTCATTTTTGTGATGCACTCATCAAACTTCACAGAAAGGAAACTGGGACGGCAGAAAGTGGCATCCTGTTTGTTTTCCTATTTTACTATTGTGAGTGTACACAAATAAAAACAGACCCCTTTGCAGTTTCAAATGACGTATTACTCTTATCTGAAGCTTGTTTCCGCCACGGAATAAAACTATTTAAAAAGATAATTGCGACTTTATATCTCGCAATTTTTTTTCTCAGAATTGCGAGATATAAACTCGCAATTGCATGTTATAAAGTCAGAATTGCGAGTTTATATACCTTAATAACATGCAATTGCGAGTTATAAAGTCCAATTCTGCAGGAAAACTGACTTTTTTTCTGAGAATTGCGGGTTTATCTCACAAATCTGACATCACTCAATTAGGGATGGAACGATTACTGGTTTCACGATAAACCATGATAAAATGAACTGGCGGTTAGTAATATCGTTTAAAATTTAATTATCATTAAAACCAGGTTTGATTATCACGATTTGGAAAACTCTCAGTAAATTCTGTCCAGCCAGCGTTAGTCTAGCGCAGCGTGCAACGTTGTTTTTTGAACAAGAAGAAATGGCAGAAGGCAGTGACAGCGCGGGAGATTTTTCAGCCTTCTAAAAGGACCGAATCTGAGGTGTGGTCATATTTTGGCTTTTACTAAAGTCCTGAGGGAAACTCAATCGAGGATGGTCACCCTCTCTGCAGAACATGCAAAAAGAAAGTCGCTGCAATAGGAGGAAACACTTCAAATCTGCGAACGCAAGGCAAGTGGACTTTGACCTCAATACCAAAACTACGTCTGGGAAATAATAACGTGAAGCTTGAGCCGAAGACGAACAAACAAGTTCAGACAAGACTAGGGTGACATTTAAGGGATAATAATGTATATTCATTGTACACTTATTACACAGACTTTCTTTACCACATAAATAATTAAGGGGACATATTGAATTGAGATTAATGTTTTAAATCCTGTTTATGAATTCATTTTGTACAGTGTACAAAACAATCCACCAGACAAGATGATCACAAGAAGTTATAGTAATAATTATAGTAGTATTAATAGTAAGGTCTTCTGATTTCATTTTCAATACAATCAAAAACAGAGACACGAGACGCATTTGAATGAAATGAGAGTGCGCGTCCGTTGTGATACGTGGATGTGCGCTGTGTTATAATGCGTTGCTATTGACTGTGGAAAGCCACAGAATAGAATCTTGCATAAAAAAAGTGCATAGAGCTGCTTGTTTTACTTGTTGTTTGTTGATTTTTAAATATAAAACTTGTTGAAATGTTTTCCGTGTGTGCATGAGTTCTTTTTGAACACTTTCATCTCATTTGAACAAAACCGTGATAATATTGATAATCGTGATAATTTGGGTCATTATAATCGTGATATGAAATTTTTATACCGTTTCATCCCTACATGCAATTCTGAGGGAAAAAACTTCAAGAATCAGAAATTGTGAGATTTTTTTTTTACTCTGTGCCGGAAACAAGCTTCCATAGTATGACCACAAATGACGGAATATTTTAATTTTTTTTTCCGCTGTTATGAGACAAAATCATTTGGATGTTTTATGGATATGCTGTATTCTGCTTTGTGTGCTGAAGTATTGCTGAAATACTTTCTGTACTTTTACAGCATAAGCAGATCAAGCTGCAAAGTGGATCCCAATAGCCAAAAGTCTGACTATGTGAAGCTAACCTACAAACTACTTGCTTATAATGATCTCTGCACATTAAACTGGGACAAAAAATATTTATCATCTAAAACAGTTATTTTAAATACAGCAGTGCTTAAACCAGTCTGAGCTGGTCTGGTTTAAGCTAGTTTATCTGGTCTGGCCAAGCTGACAAGTGCCCAAAATCCACATAAAACCACTTAAAACAGCCCGTTAGAAAACCACCTGTGTACTTCCATCTGGATTCAAACACTAAATCTCTTGCATTTCCCTCATTTCATTTGGTGGAAAGTGAGCTGTGACAGAAATCTCTTCAGCAACAATCAGTCACAATCCAACACTAAGACGCAGTGAAATGCCATCGCAAACTCTGACCCTCGCAGCAAAGCGCTCCTTAGGCAACTGTAACCCAGTTCAGATGCGGGACTGAACGGGGCTGATGGGGCAGGGAAAACAGCCTCTCTGCATGATGGAGCTGATATCTCAGCGCTCTGGAATCAGACTCGACTCTCTTACGTGGGTCAAGTATTCCCAGCTTGGAAACCATGCTGTTGTCATGGCGACCTTGCTCTCTGAAACCTTTAGCCGACTGTTTTGGATTAGGAACAGCCAGTGACTTCCACGGCATCTACTCGAGCAGCGCTAATGCAGTCCAGAGGAAATGCCCTACTTGGCTTAAGAAAGGACACACACACACTGGGATAAATGCAGTAATCTTGAGTTATAAAAGAGGTAAATGACGACATCCAAACCGCTGACACATTCTGAATGGGTAGGTATACGGCCAACAGGCAGTTTTTAGACAAAGAAATGGTGAGAAGACATAAAATGCTTGCAGGAGTCAAAAACACAGATGGGCAAATATAACACGAGAAGTCATACGAGCCAACAGTGATGTCATGCGCTTACTTCCTCCCGTCAGGTTCCATTTCAACAGCATCAAAACGTCAAAAGTTCTGTTACAAACCCTAGTAAGATACCTAATAATAATAATACAGTAACACTTAAAGCCTTCATTTATATAATGCACTACAGAAGTATTTTTAATGCATTAATTATGCACCTTATAATGCACTGTATGATCTTTTGTAAGCACAATTATAATACATTATAACACTTATCTATTCATTCATTTAGAAAGTATAATGCATTAAAACACATGGCAAACAACCAATTTATAATGCATTTTAACATTGGTTATAATTATTTATGAAAAGATATAATGCATTTTAATGTACATTATGAATACCTTTATAATGTATTATACATAAAGGCTTTTTACCAGTTATATTGTAGATTTTAAATGATAATTTTTTCAATATAAAACAATATATAATATAAAATAAGTATATTTAAAGATATTACAGAATTTGTTTTTGTATTTTTCTACTTGTTAGCTCAACAACACACTAATACCAGTTCCTACTGAAATCAACTAGATTTTTATGAACCGGACTTAATATGTAGTTACACTTAGATGAAGAATTCACCAGTCATGAAAATGCAATTATTATTCATAATTGGTCATTTTACTCAATACACCTGCAACAGTGGAATAAAATAATGGATACACTTTTAACTTTTCTTGACGTCATCTTAAAAATGCAACACTCGTGTTGCAATGGCCAAAGACATCTGTCTAGTGCATATTTACACTTTTTACACTTAAAAGCAAACAAACTAGGTAGAGAGTGGACAACAAGGCAGCTCACTAGGGTTTGAAACTTGTGCTAAAAGAACCTTTATATCCAAGCCGGAAATCTTTGGCACAGAGATTTTTCCATTCTATCCTGATATATGAATCAAACATACAGCAGAGAGGATAACGGTTATGAAACACATTCTTCTGTCTGTTCATAACACAGAGGTCAGCGCGGCTCTCAGACACAGATAAGCCTCTGAATGACATGAAACGCCACAAGAAAGAAGAAACACAGGCTAGTGATGAAGAGATAGAGAGAAAGAAAGTCAGTTATCCCGGTTTCCCTTTGAGCCGAGTGCTTTACATAACACCACCCTGACCGCTGTGACATCACTGTGCGCTCTTCTGCACCCATCAGCCCTCGGGACAGTAATGACTTCTCACGAGTCACGACTCTGAAAAGATTATGACCTGCACAGCACTGACCGTTAGACTGCATAAAACGGCATTTATTAACAGTGATCGTGCTCTTTTTCACCATCGCTGGTTCCAGAAGCGTTTTCCTATTCATTTCTCAAAAAGGGGTTAAAAAAAATATATATATAAAAAAAGGTAAACAAAATGTAGCATTGCAAATGGCAATCATTGCAGAAAAGATGGTGCAATATAAAATTATATATATATATATATATATATATATATATATATATATATATATATATATATATATATATATATATATATATATATATATATATATATATATATATATAAAAAAATAAACACACATTTCTATAATAGAAAAATTAAATATTTTTAAATTAACTATTTAAAATATATTAATTAATTATCAGATATATATTATTATTTTAAATATTATATATATTATTATTTTAAATATTATATATATTATTATTTTAAATATATATATATATATATACACTCACCTAAAGGATTATTAGGAACACCTGTTCAATTTCTCATTAATGCAATTATCTAATCAACCAATCACATGGCAGTTGCTTCAATGCATTTAGGGGTGTGGTCCTGGTCAAGACAATCTCCTGAACTCCAAACTGAATGTCAGAATGGGAAAGAAAGGTGATTTAAGCAATTTTGAGCGTGGCATGGTTGTTGGTGCCAGACGGGCCGGTCTGAGTATTTCACAATCTGCTCAGTTACTGGGATTTTCACGCACAACCATTTCTAGAGTTTACAAAGAATGGTGTGAAAAGGGAAAAACATCCAGTGTGCGGCAGTCCTGTGGGCGAAAATGCCTTGTTGATGCTAGAGGTCAGAGGAGAATGGGCCGACTGATTCAAGCTGATAGAAGAGCAACTTTGACTGAAATAACCACTCGTTACAACCGAGGTATGCAGCAAAGCATTTGTGAAGCCACAACACGCACAACCTTGAGGAGGATGGGCTACAACAGCAGAAGACCCCACTGGGTACCACTCATCTCCACTACAAATAGGAAAAAGAGGCTACAATTTGCACAAGCTCACCAAAATTGGACAGTTGAAGACTGTAAAAATGTTGCCTGGTCTGATGAGTCTCGATTTCTGTTGAGACATTCAGATGGTAGAGTCAGAATTTGGCGTAAACAGAATGAGAACATGGATCCATCATGCCTTGTTACCACTGTGCAGGCTGGTGGTGGTGGTGTAATGGTGTGGGGGATGTTTTCTTGGCACACTTTAGGCCTCTTAGTGCCAATTGGGCATCGTTTAAATGCCACGGCCTACCTGAGCATTGTTTCTGACCATGTCCATCCCTTTATGACCACCATGTACCCATCCTCTGATGGCTACTTCCAGCAGGATAATGCACCATGTCACAAAGCTCGAATCATTTCAAATTGGTTTCTTGAACATGACAATGAGTTCACTGTACTAAAATGGCCCCCACAGTCACCAGATCTCAACCCAATAGAGCATCTTTGGGATGTGGTGGAACGGGAGCTTCGTGCCCTGGATGTGCATCCCACAAATCTCCATCAACTGCAAGATGCTATCCTATCAATATGGGCCAACATTTCTAAAGAATGCTTTCAGCACCTTGTTGAATCAATGCCACGTAGAATTAAGGCAGTTCTGAAGGCGAAAGGGGGTCAAACACAGTATTAGTATGGTGTTCCTAATAATCCTTTAGGTGAGTGTATATATAAATATATATAAATCAACATTTATTTTTAAATAATATATTTTTAAAAAAGTAAAAAAAAAACATTTCAGATATAGATTGATTAAATATATACTAAATATAGTAATATCAATATTGATGTTTTTCAAATAATAAATATAAATATAATAAATAATAATAAATATATATTAATATTTCATAAAATTATAATATTTTAACATAACATAACATAATATAATATTCATATTATAACATAATATTTTAATATAAAGCATTTAATACCGATATATAATATAATATAATATAATATAATTTCTTAAGCTTAACTTCAGCGCTCATAAAACGGCATTTATTAACAGTGATCGTGCTCTTTTTCACCATCGCTGGTTCCAGAAGCGTTTTCCTATTCATTTCTCAAAAAGGGATTAAAAAAAAAAATATATATATATAAAAAAGGTAAACAAAATGTAGCATTGCAAATGGCAATCATTGCAGAAAAGATATATATATATATATATGTATATGTATGTATGCATGTATGCATGTATGCATGTATGCATATATATATATATATATATATATATATATATATATATATATATATATATATATATATATATATATATATATATATATATATTAATATATATATATATATATATATATATATATATATATATATATATATATATATATAAATAAACACACACACATTTCTATAATAGAAAAATAAAATATTTTTAAATTAACTATTTAAAATATATTAATTAATTATCAGATATATAATTTATTTTAAATATTATATATATATTATTATTTTAAATATTATATATATTATTATTTTATATATAATATATATTATTATTTTATATATATATATATATATATATATATATATATATATATATATATATATATATATATATATATATATATATATATATATATATATATATATATATTAAAATTTATTTTTAAATAATATTTTTTTAAAAAAGTAAAAAAAATAAATAAATATAAATATAATAAATAATAATAAATATATATTAATATTTCATAAAATCATAATATTTTAACATAACATAACATAACATAACATAACATAATATAATATTCATATTATAACATAATACTTCAATATAAAGCATTTAATACCGATATATAATATAATATAATATAATATAATATAATATAATTTCTTAAGCTTAACTTCAGAGCTCATGGTAGGTATTGTCTTAAAATGTTGCTAAAGATCAACAGGAAACGAATGAGATATTTACTTCCAGTGGCCAGTTGCATAAACTTAGCCACTATATTAAGACTGCATCTTAAGAACTAGCTTGACCCACTAGCAGTCAACCACGGGGTAGTCTATACCGATCTACCTTTTTAGGTAACTGACTTCAAAAAGTTATGAGCAGTCTTGAAGAAAAAAAAAGTTAAATGACTAACTTTTACGACCAGTCTAAGCAGTTAATGTAACTACTGTTATGCTCTACAGCAAAGTTTTGTTTCTACTAAGCCAGCACTAATTCGGTCGTCCTGTGGGACGTCATACACACAAGTGTAAGAGAAGAAAAGAGCAGGAAATGGAATGAAAGAGTTCATTTCTCCTTATCTGTCACCATCGAGTGAGCAGTGAACTTTTCCCACAGCAGCCCAAGGTAACGTGATACGGTTTCTGCTCTTTTGTACGTGTGGGTGGCAGACTGGAGAACATTAGCGCATTATGTGACATAGGTGTTGTTTTTCACACCTACTTCCCCAGAGGCGAAGACCACCGTTCATCTCCAAACCAGACTAGCATGCCCTTTTTCAAAGTCTTGATTTTGTTTTTGGGGTCAAAAACACATTATTTCCCCCATATTCCCCATTGTTGCAGCTCGTCTCTTCCCAGTCTGTCAGTAACGATGTTTAGTTCCTGTCTCTATGAAGCCCCTCCTTCTGAAAAGTGCAGTGTGCTCTGATTGGTCAGCTGGAGCAGTGCCCCGCCCCTTACCATAACCACCAGTTTCAACACACTACTAACTAACTCAACCAGGCCCCGCCCCTTTATTCTGCGTATGAATTATTTAAATAAGGAATATTGTGACGTGTTCGTTCCCAGAAGAAAACTCAAGACTACAATGGAGGCGTTTCAGGGAGTTCAGAAACACTGACAATGATATAGAGAAGAACTCTCGCTGGAGGGACTCAAACAGCAACATTACACACTAAAGAAAGATGAACATGTAAAAAAGCATAATAGCTGCTCTTTAAAGGTCATTTTAGTGGCACTAACAGCAGCAAACGGAACCGCAAATTTGAGTGGTACGTGCCAAACCAAAACTTGATGCCTGAATTATAAACATAGTATGCATGAACGCCCGTATAAATAACACACTCCAAGTCTGAGGCCCGCATTATGCCATTCCAACTTTAGCGCACGTTATCCAGATTTCCCTGCTCGAGTTGAGAGAATTCCCAGAATCCTTATGAGAGGCCGTGTGCCAAGCGGTATTAAGAGTTGTTAAGTGCTTTGCAGAGTTTTCCTGTTCGACTAACTAAGAGGGAAACCTACACAGGGTCTACTCTAAAACACAACTCTTCTGGGACAGACCCTTATACGCTCTTGCAGAGAAACATGAAACTGCAATTAATAAAGTGCCATTTCATCCAGCAAAGGAATGTTTTTTCCCCTTTTTTTGTCACTTATGTAAGACAAAACACCCTGGGAATTTTCTGACAGCTTCAAGCAACAAGATTCAATCACACGTGTCAATGGGAATCCACAGCTTGACATTCATATGATTGGCCATTTGACCAGAGGAGAACTGGCCCCCCGACTGAGCCTGGTTTCTCACAAGGTTTTTTGCTCCATTCTGTCATCTGATGAAGTTTGGGTTCCTTGCCACTGTCGAGATGATGAAATGAACTAATTTAATAATCAATGATCAGAATTGAATCAACACTGAACTGACTTCTACATTTTCAACTAAATATCCAAATAAATGTAATTACTAAACTAAATTAACTATATCAACTAAATTACTGATCTGCCCATATTGTCACTACATGATAATTGAAATGAGCTGATGACATCACCGTTTTCTCCAGAGCGGCTGTACAGCCGAATCAAATTCTGTTCATTATTTTCCTGTTTAACACTGTGAAGCTGCTTTGAAACAATCTGCATTGTAAAAAGCGCTATATAAATAAAAGGTGACGACTTGACTTGAGCTGAACAACAGCCGAAATGCATCATTTTCCTGTTGACCACTGTAAAGCTGCTTTGAAGCTAGCTGACTTGACTTGATAATACTTGACTAGATAAAAACAGTCTTTCCCTACACTTCACATCGTTCAAAAGCTTAAGGCTGGCAAGATTTTCTGTTTTTGTTTAATGTTATGTTCACCAAGGCTGCATTTATTTGATCAAAAATACAGTAAAAACAGCAATATTGTGAAATATTAAAATTTGTATTGGCTCTTTGACAAATTGCTTTTGTTTCTCTTTTGTAAGTCGCTTTGGATAAAAATGCATTAGGATTATTCAATTCAGTTGGATGGAATTTTACTATTAATTAAATTGCGTAAATCCTGTGATTCCGTATTCCTGTATCAAAGCTGAATTTTCAGCATCATTACTCCAGTCTTCAGTGTCACATGATCCAAATCATTCTAATATGATGATTTGATGCTCAAGAAACATTTATGATTATTAAAATGCTTCAACTTTTTTCAGGATTCTTTGATGTATAGAAAGTTAAAACAGCATTTATTTGAAATGATTTGAAACTGTCACTTTTGATCAATTTGACGCATCCTTGATGAATAAACCTATTAATTTCTTTAAAAAATAAAATCTTACTGAGCCCAAACTTGGTAGTAATATATACAATTGACAGGCAAAAAAAAGACTGGGTTTTCCGCTTATATGACACTCGGTCTATATCTAGCATTTCAATAAAAACTTCTCTTTAAAGGGGTCATGAATTGAGAAATCAACTTTCCCTTGAGCTTTTGATATACACTCACCTAAAGGATTATTAGGAACACCATACTAATACTGTGTTTGACCCCCTTTCGCCTTCAGAACTGCCTTAATTCTACGTGGCATTGATTCAACAAGGTGCTGAAAGCATTCTTTAGAAATGTTGGCCCATATTGATAGGATAGCATCTTGCAGTTGATGGAGATTTGTGGGATGCACATCCAGGGCACGAAGCTCCCGTTCCACCACATCCCAAAGATGCTCTATTGGGTTGAGATCTGGTGACTGTGGGGGCCATTTTAGTACAGTGAACTCATTGTCATGTTCAAGAAACCAATTTGAAATGATTCGAGCTTTGTGACATGGTGCATTATCCTGCTGGAAGTAGCCATCAGAGGATGGGTACATGGTGGTCATAAAGGGATGGACATGGTCAGAAACAATGCTCAGGTAGGCCGTGGCATTTAAACAATGCCCAATTGGCACTAAGGGGCCTAAAGTGTGCCAAGAAAACATCCCCCACACCATTACACCACCACCACCAGCCTGCACAGTGGTAACAAGGCATGATGGATCCATGTTCTCATTCTGTTTACGCCAAATTCTGACTCTACCATCTGAATGTCTCAACAGAAATCGAGACTCATCAGACCAGGCAACATTTTTCCAGTCTTCAACTGTCCAATTTTGGTGAGCTCGTGCAAATTGTAGCCTCTTTTTCCTATTTGTAGTGGAGATGAGTGGTACCCGGTGGGGTCTTCTGCTGTTGTAGCCCATCCGCCTCAAGGTTGTGCGTGTTGTGGCTTCACAAATGCTTTGCTGCATACCTCAGTTGTAACGAGTGGTTATTTCAGTCAAAGTTGCTCTTCTATCAGCTTGAATCAGTCGGCCCATTCTCCTCTGACCTCTAGCATCAACAAGGCATTTTCGCCCACAGGACTGCCGCATACTGGATGTTTTTCCCTTTTCACACCATTCTTTGTAAACTCTAGAAATGGTTGTGCGTGAAAATCCCAGTAACTGAGCAGATTGTGAAATACTCAGACCGGCCCGTCTGGCACCAACAACCAGCAAACAAGAGATCTCAGAATGTGCCTCCCTGTGACGTCAGAGTGTGGTGAAACACCGCCTCAACAGAAGAAGAACGCCTGATTCTGTAGCCCAGCCCACCGAATTGTGTCTGACATGTTATAGATAAATAACATAGAGGCCTACCTGGTTCTAAATCGGATCGAACTTCCAAGCAATAAATATGCCGCATAAGCTTCATTTGGATTCCGATATTATGAATGCATGGATGAACTTTTTAATGAACATTGAATATTTTTAATGAATATCCAGCTCACGTCGGGAAGATATCGCGTGTTTGTTCGCTTCATTTCACCACGGATTCGTTTGTAAACGAGACTGGATTTGCAGACAGGATGAGATTACATGAATGAATGAAGCAACACACTAATGTGAGTAAAAAATGTTTTTTATATGTGACAGTATTTCATTGTTACAGATCGTTTGATATTGATTATGTGTACGTGTCTAACTGAACATAACTTAGCACGCTGTCAAAGGGCTGGAGAATCCTTTATTTGAGGTGTTGTTGGTTAATTGTGCTGCGATTCGTGATCAGACTGGGCCATGGCCCTGTGGGCGGATTCCGGTTGCCGTTTCTCCACATTGGAAGTTTTCAAAACAATTCCCACATGTACTGACGGGGGAGCTGAAACTCATTATTATGCAAAACTGTTATCCAATCATAGCAGTGGGCGTTTACTTCCAAGTCTTCAGTGCGGCCATAAAAACAGAGCGTTCCAGGAGAGAGGCTCAAAACCAGGGTAGAAAATAACTATTACTTATTCATTATGATGTTTTTGAATGTAAAAACCACGCGAACGTCATAAGTTGACCTCAGACAACAGTATAACAAAAAAAAAGAAGCCAGTTCATGACACCTTTAAAGACAATAATGAAACATTATTGAGAGGGTGGGAATGAAACGTTGCTACCTATGAAATAGAATGTAATGTTGGCTATATAAGTCCGTCCTCATTCACATTTCCACTCCAAGTTGGGAAATCAATGGGCGACAGGAGCTGTTATTGATCGCCCTATAACATAATATCGGCTGATTTTCTCCCTCAGAACCAAGACGCCCATTTGAAACCATGTTGACAGACGCTCCATGGGAAAAACAGCTCTACATATGGTGTTTGTTGATTTCTAGTCATATAGCTATGCATTATTTGCATTAACACTTTCAGAACTGCTGTGTTACAGATATAATTCAGATTTGTGAGAAATGGTTACTTTAATTATGGACATTATCAAGGCATCTTTACACTGTTCTGTGCCTGCTTAAAATTCAGTGTAAAGATACAATGCTGTATTAAAGCCAGACTAAATGTTGGCTGTTCTGACCCACCTCAGGCCCTAGGATGATATACAGTTTTAACAGCATTAAATAGTCTGTGTAAAGACACCAAAATGCCACTTAAGAAGCTTTAGTCAAGCATCTATAAAACCATACAAATTGGGCTTTTTCCATAATTTTTTTGATGACAGATGATGTTACATGTTACAAGTGTTATTGCACAACAACTGTAGAAACGACAATATTTTGGAAGAAATTATGGTTACCATAATGTGTATCGGGAGCACCTAAAACCCTCATAACCATGATAAAAATCACAATAGAATAAGCAAAAATCAAGGGTAAAAAAGATAAAGAATCACTGAAAAATCCATATTGATTGACCAATACTTTGAGCATTAGAACAATGAATGTCACTTATAATATAATAAAAGACAATATGCATAAGGGCCGCACGATTAATCGAAATAAAACCAAAACGATCAAAATCACAAAGGCCGCAAACTATTAAATCACGATTAATCGCATCCAAAATAAAAGTTTGTGCTTACATAATAGTGTATTATTATGATGTATATTTGAATACACACACATGCATGTATATATTTAAGCAATATTTGCACGTATATATTGTATATATACTTATATCATTTATTTTATATCAAAATTATTCAAAATTACTTTTCATTCATAATGGCTGACGGCCGATATCATTCGACTCAGCATGCTGCCCCGAATCTAACGAGACAACTTTTATGATTTTTGGGCAAACCGTTCAGAAGTTATAAGCAAAAAGAGCCATTTTTTGTATCTCCGGACCAGTAGCTGCGCCAAAACACAGCATGTAGCCTCAAGTCATGCTTGTGATGATCTGTACCAAGTTTGGTCATAATACGATAAAGCGTTGCGGAGATATAGCCTTATGCAGAGGTACAGCCTTATATCTATTTTCGCAAGCGCTACGTAAAATTTGTTTTGTTTTGTTACTAGGAGTTTGAAAAAGTTTTTTTGGCGGGAAAATTGGCACTACTAAAAACCATTGTATGGTTCAAATCGAATGGTCTTCAGCCACAGAATCAGAGGAACAAAATAATTTTGTTTCTAGCCCTTACGGTTCAAAAATTATTACAAACGTAAGTGCAACTTTGGACAGTTGGTGGCACTAGAGGGATTGAGTTAGAGACTCCAAATGTGCCAACTTTCATAACTTTCCCATGAGCAGTTCTATGGGCTGCCATAGACTCAAGAGCGGAAGAAGAAATGGAAGAAGAAGAAGAAGAACGCCAAAGATTACAATAGGTGCCTACGCACCTTCGGTGCTTGGCCCCTAATAATAATTATTAATAGTAAAATTATGTACAGTAAATCACAAAATTCAGGCAAAATTGTGCAGAACTGCAGAGCAAACCTGGATTTTTTTTAAAAATTGCATTTTAAAATCACTTTTTTAATCAGAAAATTTGCTCGTAGATTTTTTCCCCAAATCGTGCAGCCCTACTATACATATCTAAATGTCATTTACTTAAAAACAGCTTCAACCACAGCTCATCCAATCAGATTTCAGTGTTCTAGATTAGAACTCACCCCCTGCTCGTCCAGTTTGAGGAGCTGCTCGGGGACTTTGGGTGAGTTGAGGGCCAGTCGAAGGCACTGGATGTTCAGCTCAGGCACCACGTACTCCAGCACTTCCTTCAGCGGGAGGCCGCGGGCCGTCCCGTGCCTCGCTGTGGAAGGCACAGCGTCCTCCAGAATCGCCCCACGCAAGGTAGTTAACTGATGAGGGGCAGAGAAAGAGGAGAGCAGTTAGTGTGTTTGAATTACAAAGAGATTAACTACTCATTGCATGCATTACACATGCATTAAACAGCAAGGACATTTTCCTGCCTCAAACAATCAAAATTCTTATTATCAGATGGCATAATATCCTGGTCAACATATCAGCCAAGTATGTGACCTTAATCCTGTCAGTTTATTAGAAAATATTTCAATAAAGAAATGTATAGATCTACTGGGATATCAAGTTATTGGCAATGAAATTCTCCCCTTCTTGTCTGAAAGGAAGAAATTGAGTCTCGACCCTTTTATCTGCACTTATAAAGTAAAAGCCTTTTATGCTGAATTCTCAAGCATCTCTTTAAAGGGTCATTCTGAGATTTTGAGTCATGTGAGTATCTACGGCATGCAGGAAATGACAAAAGGCTTCATAATTCAGTTGAATTGTGAACGAGCGCCATTAGGAGCTGAAGATTAAAGCCTAAGGTTTAGTGCAGCGATGCATTTGATAAGAAAAAAGAATCTGCTGTGGGCATTTGTTGATTTACTGTACTGGAAAATATAATAAGAATAATAATACGTCACCCCATAAAAAAGAAAAAAAGAAAATTATATTTAGCATTATTTATATTTTGTTTATTTTAGGACCATTAAGATTATTTCCATGACAATTAAGATCATCCATCCCAAATAAATAAATAATTAAACACGTAAATAAATGAATAAATAAGCAAACAAACAAATAAATAATTTAGAAAATGAAGTTCATTTTAGGACCATTAAGATTTTTGCATTGTGACATTATTATTTAAGATCATATGTTCCAAACAAACAGCCAAACAAATCAGTTATAGTTTCATTATTTGGACAGAGACAAATAGATTCTGTTCATAAATAAAAATTATTAGCAATTGATCTTGTGGGGATTCTTATAAATGTAGATCAAGTCATTTTGAAGCTTGTAAGTTTGAAAGAGGGAGGGTTTTACCTCCTAATATTAATTAAATGCTTCATTTCGGCAGGTAAAACTTTAATTAATTATGTAAATGTTTATGTGGAACTATTTCCAGTCCATCTAAAACTACTCTAAAACTAAAAATTGTATTGTAATTAGGGCCATCGATCCATTAATTTTTAATTAACATGATATGCTGATTAATTAATCCAATTAAAATTACAATTAATTATCTATATTTATTTATATCAATATTTGCTGAGAAATTCATGTCCGATTGTCAAGCACTCATGTACCTGACTGGTCCTGAAGGTGATCCGATAGTTATACTGCGACGCCTCTTTGTCTTTCCCATCATCCAGCCTCTCTCTCCGTACGCTGATGGCCACCGGGCCCAAGTTCTCATCCACCCCGAAGTAGTTCTGGTGCTCTGGGGGTTAACGACAGGAAAGAGAGGAAGATATGAGGTCAGGTTCAAGAAGGACAGATAAAACTTTTCAGGAACACCCTACAAAGTGAGTGAGAGACCCTGAGCGGACCGGACAGGAAGAGCCGACAGGAAGCTGGCTATTTAAACTCTTCACAGCCTCTCTGGTGCTGGTCATGCCGAGAAGATACACAGAGAGGAGACTCCACTGATAATGCTCTACAGACCATCTTATTTTAGGATTTTTGCATTGTGACATTATTTAAATAAATAAATGCATAAATCAATAAATAAATCAATAAATGAATGCATAAATCAATAAATGAACGAATAAATCAAACAAACGCATAAATCAATAAATGCAGGAATAAATCAATAAATGAATCAATGAATCAATGAATGAATCAATGAATGAATGAACCAATCAATAAATGAATGAATGAATGTATAAATCGATAAATGGATGTATAAATCGCTGGCTGGCTTTATGGATGGAACGAACACACGATGGATGTAATGAACAAACACTGGATGGATGGAATTAACAAACAAATGATGGATGGAACAAACACTGGGTGGAACGAACAAACGAGCGATGGATGGATGGAACAAACAAAAACGATCGATGGAACGAATAAACGAAGGATGGATGGAACAAACGATGAATGGATGGAAAGAACGAATGAACAAATGATGGATTGATGGATCAAAAAAACGACAGACAGACAGAAATAGTCTTATTTTAGGATTTTTTTGCATTGTGACATTATTTGGATGGATGGATGGATGGATGGATGGATGGATGGATGGATGGATGGATGGATGGATGGATGGATGGATGGATGGATGGATGGATGGATGGATGGATGGATGGATGGATGGATGGATGGATAAAGCAAGCAACCTTTTTTAGGGCCATTATGATTTTAAAAATAAATAAATACAATTTATTTGATAACTTAATAGATTTTAAATAATTTATATGATTTTGGAGTAAAATAAAATAATACATTAAAAAAAAACAATGGCAATAGTGGTTAAAACTGTATTTTAATTTGGTGCTATAATAGAGAAATTCAAATGTCCAGTTATCCGTCACGTCTACACAGCAATGATGTCGTCTGATCCAGGACACCTCTCCATAGATTTTTACATAGTTTCGCAGACACATCAGTGTCATATATGATCCATAATCTCTGATTTCACTGCACCACAGGGGTCTGTCAGAGATTAACAAGAGAAATAAAACCCTCCACAGACGAGGCTTAACTTCTTTCTTTCTGATATCCTTTCCAATAAGCCCCTTTCGTGCATTTGGACACCATGTCGAAAACCGGAGGCCAAAATTATGCAATGGGCTATGTGTACTAAAGCATGCCATAGGGGGAAAAACATTAGGAGAATGCGTACTGATGCAAAACACACACAAAATGGGACAACAAAGAAATTAGCAACAGCTCAAGTAGTGTGTGGGATCCTGCTAGTGGCACAACACACAAAAAGCAAATACAACAAAGTTAGCATGATGGGAGATCTGAAAACACACTCAAACAGCCCTCAATCCAACTCAAATCCAGAGGTGAACCACAGCAAACACCCTCACCACTGACACTTCATCTCATCCACTCGAACGGTCTCAAGAGGTTAAAGCCTAAAGCTACATGAAGAATGTCGACTGCGGAAGTCTTCTCCAAAATACACTAGAATCCTGCTGGAAAATCCAGTTAAAACCAGATGAATGTTTCTTCAGCAGCAAATAATCATATTAGAATGATTTCTGAAGGATCATGTGACACTGAAGACTGGAGTAATGATGCTGAAAATTCAGCTTTGCGTCACAGAAATAAATTATATTTTACAATATATTCACATAGAAAACAGTTATTTTAAACTGTAATAATATTTCACAATATTACAGTTTTTACTGTATTTTTGAAAAAATAAATCCAGTCTTGGTGGGGCAGAAGAGACGTCTTTCAAAAACATTAACAAAATCCTACCGGCCCCAAAATTCTTTGTATATTTATTAATTTAGCAGACTTTAAAAAAATTTAATAAAAAGACTTCCAAATGAGGAAAAACACCAATATAAGATATATGAAAGATGGTTCAAAGATAGTTTTATAAACATTTCAAAACAACTATAGGATTACCATGGCACCAAGCACCAAAAAACTATAGCAAAACTACAGTCAATAAGAACTGACATTTGCAACCCATGCAAATGACACAAGATATTAAAGACCTGGACTTTCAAACTGAATTTCAAAGTTGGGCCAAAAGGAAAAGTCATTTCAAAATGTGGTTTCAACCTGATAGACCCTCTTAGTCAAGCGGGTTAGAAACAGAAACAAACCAGCACTATTTTCCAAAAACCAACGTGACCTGACTTGATAAAAAGACGTGAAATGTAACTGACACATCAGCTTGCGACCCATCACCAACAGAAGGGATGGAGCTGAGCATGTTGCCATGATGCTTAACAAGATGAAGTATTAATATTCATCTATTAATGCAACCGTAGTGTAAACTTTCAGTGGGCATGTCACATCTTGCATTCTCCCCGATCATGCAGCATCTTGGTCAAGAAGAGAGAGGAAGTTAATGGAATCAAGGCTACTCCCTGGGTGATAAAAGCATCATGGAAAGTAAGGTGTGAAAGGGGATAGTGGCTCTTGGGAAGGACATGTTGACAGGTCTGTCCTTTTCAGGTCCCAGTAGAGACGATGATGGGGTGATGAGCAGCTATGAAAGGTTAAATGGACTCTGACTGTTAGTTTGAAGTCGGGAAAGTCGGACAGTCAAAATAAAACCAGTATCTGCATCACATAATGCATTCAGTTTAATTTAAAGTCATGCATGCAAGGTTATGCATTCAATTGAATTCAATTTGAAGTTATGCACTTAACTATGCATTATTTTTACTTCAATTTAAATGTATTAAAGTTATGCATTGTATTTAATTTCAAGTTATGCATTCAATTTAAAGTTATGCATTCAAGTTATGCATTTAATTTGAAGTCTTTATCAAGTTATGCATTCCATTTAATGTAATTTAAAGTTATGCATTCAAGTTATGCATGCATTTTCATTCAATTTGATGTTATGGATTCAAATAAAATCAACATTTTGAGTAGATGAGAACCTTGAGAGGAAACAAAATGCATTTTCTTATTTGACAAATCTATCATTATGTATTGCCTTTATCTTCATTGTATTAATCGGCATTACATTACTGTGTTAACTATTAGCAATATATTAGCAAATATACATTACCTGCAAAAGTAGCTTAAAAAGAATAACTCAATAAATAGATTTGGCTATTAGATTAGAATTAACCAAGAGCCTATACATCCAAACAAGTACTTTGAATAGGGTCCGTTTTGATTTCATTTTGAGTTTAAACTCCCTCCCTCTTTAAACGGCACTTAAAATAAACAGTTAAATGCACAAGACTAATCGGTGTCTTATATATAACCCTGCACGCTGCACAGAGGAAATTGAGCTCTTCTGCTTGATAGGTCTTTGGCGACACGGCAAGGCGGATGATTATCTATTTCCCAATAGAACGAGCTTGCTAACATGATTTATTGTCATTTGAGCTGAGCTGTAATTTGCTCATTCGCTATGGCTGGAAAGCCTGTGAACGTGCAGGACACAATCGCAGCTTTCACCCACAGGCTGCGGCTCATTATTCAGTGTAGTCAAAGGAAAGAAACGAATTTCTGCATGGCAAGAGGTGGAGCAGCTGTTTTCCAGAGCTTAGGAATGGGTAACACAATCCTGTCAGGACTATGCAGATGTGCAGACATGCAAAAAAAAAGCAGTCTGACAGCCGCTGACACCTTCTCAGTCAAACACCAATGACATTGTGCAGTTTAAGTCGAGGAATCGTTTGCTGGTTTCATTCCCAGACACGCAGAGGTGTTTTAATGAAGAGCGGTGGGACTGCGGTGTGAGGAGAGGGTCCCGTCTCACCTCTCTCTGCATCACGGCTCCTCAGAGGGGAACAGCTGCACCTCACCCTGTCTATTCTCACATGACAAATCACAGGCCAAAGACAGGAGAGCATTCTCACACCTCAATCCTTGGCACAAGTGTTTCTCCTTTCAAAATGTGTAATAAACACCAGGCTTAACAAAACCTGCTATTGTCTCGGACCCTAAATCACCAGAACAGCATCGAAAGGAGAACATATTGCAATATACAAGATATATTGATAATAATTGAAATAATTGAAAAAAAAAATGGGGTGAGTTAATGAATTTTCAGGTTAACTATCTCTTTAAAATATCTAAAAACTTTAATATTAAAACTTTATTATAATAAAATATTACAGGAGTCCTATTATGCCCTTTTACAAAGTCTTGATTTTGTTTTATGGGTGTACTAGAATATGCTTTCATGCTTGATTGTTAAAAAAACGCATTATTTTACACATATTTGACATTATTACAGCTCCTCTCTCCCCAGTCTGGCCTGAACGCACCGTTTAGTTCCGGTTTCGAAGAAGCCCCTCTTTCCGAAATACAAAATGTGCTGTGATTGGTTTAGCTGGCCCAGTGTGTTATGATTGGCACTGCTTGGAGTGTGCTCAGGAAATGTCCCGCCCCTTACCATAACCGCAAGCTCCTCTCAGATGTAAATATTAATGATGGCGTCAATTTCAAACCAATACAAGCCTGATTCAGACTTAAAAATATTAAAAAAAGAATCGTCCAGAACAGTTTTTATGCACAGACTTTGCAAGCACGGATTTCACAGGATGTTTCAAAGTGGTATGTTTGTTTTTTTTGTAATTTTCTTATACATTTTAGATACGATGTTATACACCATTTAATCATGATATTTGTCGGAAAACTAAGGCAATACAAACAGTAATCGAGCACAAAAGCATTTTCCTAAGGGCCGGTGAGCAGCCTTAAAAAAGCGAGAGCTTACAAAAGCTACAGAAAACACTGCATCAACACTAATGTGGGCTAGCAGGCGAGCGCAGGCAAAGCTTTGCCCTTTGTTTACATCATAGCAACAACATAAAAATTATAATTAGAACTGTTAATAGAAAACACAACTATAAATAATAAGACATACTTACAAGTTGTGATCCACAAACAACAGATTTTCCCAACAAAGTGGGAACTGCTCAATTTCAGGAGGAGCTTTTGTGCGTAGCCTGCATTAGTCTCTTAGTTTCTGGAAGCTGTTCTCCGTAAAATGTGCAGCGCACAGATAAACATTGGGTTTGTAATGTTCAGGAACAGTTAAAAATAAATTTGAATCACTCCAAGTTCGTCAACCTTAGGAAGGTCAAACAAATGAGTTTTGGAAACAGCGTCTCTTTGACAGAGCGACAACACTCTTCTCTAATGCAGCTCAACCAGGCCTCACACCCTTTTTTTGCATATTCCGTGGGCGGGGATTCATTTAAATGATTAACATTGTGACTTCACAAAGCCCGGAAAAAAACGCATTGTAGTCCAAACAGGTCGTTTGTTGTAGTTCTTGGAAAGTGAATTCTGTTAAATCTCCCTTTGGAGTGATTTTGAGCTTTGTAATCTTTTTTTTGCTCAAACAGCCACATTACACACAAACTAAAGTTGAAAAAGTGAAAAAGCATAACAGGACCCCTTTAAGTCTTGTTTTCATAGATGTGTCTATAATATGAGTGTATTTTATCTTCTTTTTTTTTCTTCACCTGTATATAAAAGCAAATACACAATTCAAGATATAATCTTGATACTATCTTATTCAGTGTTAAAAGTGAATATTTCATTTATGGCTAGGTTAGGGTTTAGCTATTTTTTACAAAAATACTTTTTTGCAGTTTAGCTTACTCATTTTTTACTTGGGTTGTGTATTTAGTTTAGTGCAATTAATTAAAGAAAAAACACCAACACAACCTCTGTGACATCAGCTAAAGAGGAAAGATGTTAATAATAAAAAACATATTTGGAATAACATAAACTGATGAATCATTCTAAATAGAACCTTGAATAAAAGGTCAATTTAGATTTAACAAACAAGAATCAACCCCATTTTTCATGCAAAATAACAAGGCTTACCTCTCCCATAGAAATATTTGTGGTAATAATACGCTCCCAGGTCGATGTGCTCGATGATGTACCGCTTGACCTTTTCACGGTGGATTGCCTGGCTTTCCCGTGGCACCTCCAGCACAGACACGCCAGCATTGGTACAGTGGGAGCTCAAGGACGACTCGAAAGAGCAGTTTTCTCCTCCAGCACTGTAGGTGGTGTTGGTGGCCCTGGAGAGAGAGATCCTCCTCTCCCCCTCTCCACCAATCTCATTGCGAAAATGCGGGCAATTGAGCACCAATCCATTGCTCTTTCCATCCCCCTCATCGGCATCCAGGTTCTCCTTGGGATTGAGGTCTTCCCGACTTCCCAGCGGCGATTCGAACATGGATGCAGGTCCAGTAGTATTCCCACCCACTTGTCCACCTCCTGGGACTTGGTACTGCGAGGCAGCAGAAGCTCCGGTGGTGGTGTTCTTCCTCTGGCTGAGGCTGATGCGGTTGGCCACCGCTTCGCTGATGTTGAAGAGGACGCTCTGGACGTCATAGTGAGCAAAGCATTTCTGGAAGCTGAGCGGCCGGCGGTCGTCCTGCTCAGTGGAGAGCCGCAGACCGTCGTTCTCGCTCTTAATAGTCCTCAACTTCCTGAACAGCGACGTCTCGGATGACTCCGACTTGAGACGACGCATGAAAGACTTCTCCCTTTCTCGGCTGTAGAGGAGGGAGCTGTCCACGTAGTCGTAGCCCGAGATGCGGACGATCTCACCGCGGGCTATCTGAGCTGCGGTCTGCAAGCTTGGGGAGAGGGTTGTGTCGTAGCGAAGGAGTTCTGGGAAACCGACAGGCGGAGCACTGCGATGGTCCAAATTGTCGATACGGTATCCTCGCAACATGGTAAAGAACCCATCATTCCCGAGACCCTGCCGGTCAATAGAGGAAGTGCTGCCGTACTCCCGATGCAACGAGGCACCAGTGTTTGGGTTGACGGCGTTCTGGTCCATTATGTCCTCCGCATCAATGTCGCTGATGGTCACGTCACTATTACTCCGCTGGCGAATGGGATGAAGCCCCTTCAAAGGGGATCGACTCAGAAGGTCACTCAGGGAATATTTTGTATCCGAATAATCAGGCTCCAATGGCGCTTCGCACAAATCCGTGATCTCCACACTTTGGTCTGGCTGTCCGTTCTGGAAGGCCGCAATGACGCTCTCGTAATTCGGCCCACCACGGCTTTCCCAACCCTCTTTTTTCGGGGGCCAGTCCGTCACCCTGGCTCGCACCCCCATTTTAGGCATGGCGGGGGTCCCGTTCGTTTTACCACCCCCTTCTAGCTTGCCCTGTGTGTTGACCGCTGGATGTCCCATACTCCCATTCAATGCTTTCAGCTTCCTGGTAAACAATTCCTCAGATGACTGCATGACGTTAGAGAAGCCCTCAAGCGATGGAAGGTTTGTTTTATTGTCAGTACCCACGGCTCATGCTCATATCCTGCTTGCAGCTGCTTGGGAAAGCGAGAACTCAAGTCCCCTTATCGGTTACATTGTCATAGGTCACCCATTTCAGGTCCCAGGCCAGCTATCTCAACTATAGCTTAAGAGTTGTCCTAGAGGGAGTCAGCCCACATGAAGGGGCTCCTTTCACTCAAAGTCCATTTTTCTTCAGGAGTGACCAGTTTGATGAAAGACAGGCAGCATTTGGGTGTCACGGACGGCTGGAGCTTCAAGGAGCAGAAGGGGTCAGTTGAAACAGCTATCCTTTCACAGAGCTCAGCTAATTTAGGACGACAGCTGGAGGAGAGCGATCTGTTGGGAGCAAGGAGAAAAACAAAAGCACATTAAGGCATCTCACAGAGAACTGCAGAATATATTTATTCAGACAGTGGGATGTCTTTCTCAAAACCTCCTTATGACCACAGAACAATGTAAGACTGTTAGATAAATGGCAGGGTGTGTACCGCAAAACAGGCCTGATGACTCCTTCAAGAAGGTCTTCTCACAAAGAGATCATTTAAAAAATATAAATGCCTATTTCTTTTGCTTACTTTTATTGGCCAAGTAGGGTTCAAATCAAGAGAACATTCAGTGGTTTTCAAACTGGATTATGCATTAGGCAAGGAGAAAAATAGACATTTTATTCTCACACAGAGCAATGGAGCCCCCAAATGCAGTGCATTTGGGGGCTCCATTGCTCTGTGTGAGAGTAAAATGTCTATTTTTCTCCTTGCCTAATGCATAATCCAGTTTGAAAACCACTGAATGTATATTATATATATATATATATATATATATATATATATATATATATATATATATATATATATATATATATATATATATATATATATATATATATATATATATATATATATATATATATATATATATATATATACACACATATATACATATATATACATATACACATATATATATATATATATATACACACACATATATATATATATATATACACACATATACACACACACACACACACACACACACATATATATGACTTTAAGGTTCCCAGTAGGGACTCCAGCATTTGAACTTCACTTCTGCTCGGCTACCATTTGTGGGTTGGGAAGGTGCCACTGATGACCTTAATGGGTTTTTCATGTTCATGAATATTGTGCGAATGCCACATTCATGCATCCTGATTTTATGTGCTATATAGAATCATGTAACATGACCTGACATTGCTATCAGCACAAAAAAAAATCCGCTAAATCCATTATATAGCTTGACCTATAACGTAAACGGTATGACCCTTTTTTTCTTAACAGAACCACTAGTCTTCATTCTATTTTCACTAGGGGAACAAGGGACATCCCATCTTTACCGTGTTCACCCTACCCTGCGGTTCAATTTCTGAGAAACATTTATATTTGCAGGACAAACATCTGAAGGGTGAATTTGTACCACATCAAGATATATACACTAAATATTGAGGTTACAAATATACATTAAACAATATATATGTGCAGCATGTTGTATTATTATGATAATATTAGCATTGTTGCAAAGGTTTGAAAGGCATTTTGATTAGCAACAATCAAATTTTGAGATGACCTGCTAAAGTGCAGGTTCGACCCAGATTCACAGATGAGTCTTTAAATTGTTATTTTTATTACTGTGAATTTATTTTTTTTTTTATCAAATTGCATGAAGATTAATCGACTGAATGACTGCATAAAATCACAATATTTGCCTTAAAAAAGACCAGAAACGAAGATAATTGAGGCAGAAGTCAAAAATTATTGTTTGAAAAAAGCCCATCACCGACCTACAGAAAACCATTTTGCAAATCCTTTGACTGGGTTTTTTGTCTTTAGAAAAATCATGGAATCACATAGTGCTTTGAAAAATTACTATAGTCATGAATCACAACAATCCCAGAGCTATAACCTAACTAACTGTTTTCACATTGAAACGCAGAAGCAGCAAAAGTGCTTCCTGAAATAACTTCATTAAATGAGACAGGCTTTTCTGAAAGGATGAGCAAGGACAAAACAGAGGGGCTCCGATTACGTAATCCCTTTTCACATCGACACAATCATTAAGATACACACACATTCACACAGCAGGGTCACTGAGGAAAAAAACCCATCCACATAACACTCAAGGACTATTGAACTGTGACTAAAAGTGTCTCCTTCAATGACAAGCTGCTGAATTCCAACAGAAAGATCCTTCTCCAAAAGATCCTTACAAATCTAAACATCTAAATCCAAATGATACCTTAAAGTATCAGTTCATCAAAGCAAACCACATGCAAAATCCTGGCAATCATTTACAAAGGCTTTTTGTGAAGGCCTCAATGTTAACACACTTTCTCCCATTGCAGTTTTAGTCATTTAGCAGATGCTTAATTCAAAAGAAACATAAAAATGAAGAAAATCACAAGCCATTCATCATACAAGATCTAATAACGCAATATTGCAAAGGCAGTAGTGCAGAAACTAGAGTACAATTAAAAACTAGGAATGCAATGATATTAAAAATCTGCCCAACAACAATAAGCTGTCAATTATTTTAATGGCATATTGTACAAAAAAGTTTGACCGGTTTTCTAAAGATTACATTTAACAGGTATGAAATTATTAGTGTTTTCTAAGATACAAATGTAAAAAAAAAATAAAAAAAAAGAGAAAAAGATCATGCACAATTACAATTTTATATTGGCAGATAAATATATATACATAATGACCCATTTAGAGACATTTATATTAAAAAACCTCTAATACTGGCCAGTAACCGATGTGGTATTGACATATTATGGATGGATGGATGGATGGATGGATGGATGGATGGATGGATGGATGGATGGATGGATGGATGGATGGATGGATGGATGGATGGATGGATGGATGGATGGATGGATGGATGGATGGATGGATGGATGGATGGATGGATGGATGGATGGATGGATGGATGGATGGATGGATGGATGGATGGAAATGACTAAATTCCTAAATAGCTTAAAAACAAAACATTAAAAACTAAAATCAATTGTTTTTGCTAACTGAATTTAGCCATTATAAATGTATAGTCTGAAAAATGGATATTCATCTTGAGGTTTGATAAGATTACACAATTAAAATGTAATATTGGCAGATACATATATATCCAATAATGACCAATTTAGAGACTTTTTTTTTTTTTTAAATCTCTAATACTGGCCAATGACTGAGTGGTACTGATGGCCAATGCGACACTTCCGACATATATTGGTCAACAACTATGGACAAGTTGCATCTTCAGGAGATCAGATGGAGGTTGGAGACTTGCTGAGAGGGAGGAAAGGTTCTGGAAAGTGTAAACATCTGCCACACACATAAACTAGACGTCATGGTGGTCTCTGAGAACCTATGAACACATCTAGAACACAGACCATGATAAATGTTCTCCATCGTGTCTTTCTCTACAGGGGCCCCTGATTGCAGCACAACTTGGTGGTGGTCAGCAAAAATATATCATCCCTATGACCTCCGACCTGCACAGGGTTTGTTTTGTGATTGGGCCTTCTGTGTGTGTGTGTGTAGGAAGCTGATAATGGGAGGTCTGACACACACACACACACACACACACACACACACACACACACAGAGAGGTCTTTAACGAGAAAAACTCAGTAGTCATTATCTTTGGTCAACCTCCAAGGCCAAAGAAATGAAATTGGGGAGAGGGGGTGGTGGCTGCGAGACTAATTATAGCAATGAACTCATTTTCTGTCGCTGGCTGGGCCTTTTTTGTGTCTTTCGTGCAGAGCGGAGCTGTTTCGCCAGGTCTTAAAATAATCTTTTGACACGGTGGCCTGATTAGAGGCTGCGGGAGTATTAATGTGCCGTCACCAGGAGAACCCGGTGCTGTCAGCCTTCTTTAAAATGATATGGCACTGTCAGCTTCAGACGTGATCGCTGGACCCAGGGGAAAATATTAGAAGCACATCGTTTGAAATAATGAGCATTTCCACGTTTGCCATTATTTAATGCACATTTAAAGCTGAAGTCGTTTTTAGTTTTATTGTACATTTTAATTAACTTATTTCCACACAATAAATCACATTTATGCCATCATGGCATTGTAGTGGTGAGTTGTGCATGGACAAATGCTGCATTTTCTTAAATGTTAAAATCTAATAGTTATTATGTTTAGTTTTTTTTTTGCAAAGATTGAGATTTTATATGCTTTGGATATGCTTGTGTACTATTAGAAGGGTTTGTGGGAGGTTTGAGCTCGTAAATATTTAATTTTGTGAGAATATTTTTTTTTTTTGTGCATTGTACTAATGACCTCATACATGCAGGGCAGAAACAGCTGAATCCTGTGATTCTCTTGAGCGCAGGGGTCAGTCCAAACCTCCTCATCATCCAGACCGGCTCTGACAGGAGAGCTATGCTGCAAAGTCAGGATGCTGGGAGAGAGTTTAAACACGCTGGTTAAGTGTGATACTGATAGGATGAGTGAAAACCTAACCTAAGATTAAACCCACCAAACACCACTCTAGAGCCCCGTTCACAGTAGGGCTGCACGATTTTAATTCGTATTTTAAATCGCGATAACGATATATGCTTCTCTCAATTGATTACAAATAATCGTCACGATATTGGCCCGCTCGTTATTTATCCTTAAAACGTGTTTTTTCTTTGGGATTTGCGTTATCTTGCATTGGTAACAAGCCTCCACTACAGTCATGCTTGTGGTTGCCAGATGGGAAAAGCTTAAATCATCAAAGTGTCATACAGCCAGTCTTTGTTTCTTCACAAGCCACTTGTACTATGTGTGTGACTAAATCTGCCATGATCAAACCTTCAGCGATGAATTTCAAGAAATGTAACACGGATCTCCACCTTACTGTTTGCAGAATAAAGGCACCTTTGCAACCTATGTGACAATTCAATCGGGAAAATGAACATAATTTTGAATGAATGGAAATAATATTAGGAGTTTTACGGTTTTATCTTTTGAAGTTCCTAAAGGTTTGACCAGTTTTCATAATGTTAATCAGTTGAAAATGATATCGCCACTGGGACGTTCTAAAGTGCTTAACATGAAAATGTGAAAAAGCTTAACGTGGCTTAATTAACGAAGACAGTGTTATTAACAAACCAAACTTAGTGAACACCATACTAAGAAAGCATACTATGTACAGAAAAGCAGATGAGCCCTGAATAGAAACGCAACACGTTTAATTAAGCATTTTCCTCCCATAAAGAAACCGCTTAACGTGGCTTAATGTACTAAGACAGTGACATTAAAAGACCAAACTTAGTAAACACTATACTAAGTTTGTGCAGAAATTGATCTTTTAATATCACTTTAAGCTTTATGACATTAAGCTTTTTCTTTATAACGGTTTTCTGTGGGAGGAAAACACTTAATGTGTAATTAAATGAATTGAGTTCATATTCTGGGCTCAACTGCTTTGCTGTCCAGTATGGTTTATTATGTTTATGGAGTTTGGTCTTTTAATATCACTGTCTTAGTGCATTAAGCCACATTAAGCGTTTTTCACGTTAAGCATTTTAGAATTATATATATATATATATATATATATATATACACACACACACACACACACACACACACACACACACACACACACACACACACACACACACACACACACACTCACCTAAAGGATTATTAGGAACACCATACTAATACTGTGACTCCCTTTCGCCTTCAGAACTGCCTTAATTCTACGTGGCATTGATTCAACAAGGTGCTGAAAGCATTCTTTAGAAATGTTGGCCCATATTGATAGGATAGCATCTTGCAGTTGATGGAGATTTGTGGGATGCACATCCAGGGCACGAAGCTCCCGTTCCACCACATCCCAAAGATGCTCTATTGGGTTGAGATCTGGTGACTGTGGGGGCCATTTTAGTACAGTGAAGTCATTGTCATGTTCAAGAAACCAATTTGAAATGATTCGAGCTTTGTGACATGGTGCATTATCCTGCTGGAAGTAGCCATCAGAGGATGGGTACATGGTGGTCATAAACGGATTGACATGGTCAGAAACAATGCTCAGGTAGGCCGTGGCATTTAAACGATGCCCAATTGGCACTAAGGGGCCTAAAGTGTGCCAAGAAAACATCCCCCACACCATTACACCACCACCACCAGCCTGCACAGTGGTAACAAGGCATGATGGATCCATGTTCTCATTCTGTTTACGCCAAATTCTGACTCTACCATCTGAATGTCTCAACAGAAATCGAGACTCATCAGACCAGGCAACATTTTTCCAGTCTTCAACTGTCCAATTTTGGTGAGCTCGTGCAAACTGTAGCCTCTTTTTCCTATTTGTAGTGGAGATGAGTGGTACCCGGTGGGGTCTTCTGCTATTGTAGCCCATCCGCCTCAAGGTTGTGCGTGTTGTGGCTTCACAAATGCTTTGCTGCATACCTCGGTTGTAACGAGTGGTTATTTCAGTCAAAGTTGCTCTTCTATCAGCTTGAATCAGTCGGCTCATTCTCCTCTGACCTCTAGCATCAACAAGGCATTTTCGCCCACAGGACTGCCGCATACTGGATGTTTTTCCCTTTTCACACCATTCTTTGTAAACTCTAGAAATGGTTCTGCGTGAAAATCCCAGTAACTGAGCAGACTGTGAAATACTCAGACCGGCCCGTCTGGCACCAACAACCATGCCACGCTCAAAATTGCTTAAATCACCTTTCTTTCCCATTCTGACATTCAGTTTGGAGTTCAGGAGATTGTCTTGACCAGGACCACACCCCTAAATGCATTGAAGCAACTGCCATGTGATTGGTTGATTAGATAATTGCATTAATGAGAAATTGAACAGGTGTTCCTAATAATCCTTTAGGTGAGTGTATATGTATATATATATAAAATCAAAGAGCATCATTCTTTGCTTTATGAATTTGCAGGGCAATCTGAATCTGTGGTTTGTCTCATTTGCAAACGAATTGTGTTGCTTTAAAAATCTAATGTGAATACAGATTACAAAGCGTTCACCAGTGTGTTTGGTATTGATTTACCATCTAATGAAGCTATCGTAGTTGGTTAAATGAAGTCGGTGTGCCACCTACAGGCCTTTTGGGTGAAGTGTAGGTTGGTAAAGAACATGCAAAATGGCCATAGCTACATTACCCTTTTTGATAGAATAATCGTGATTATAATTTTGAGCAAAATAATCATGATTATCAGTTTAACCATTATTGTGCAGACCTAGTTCACACAACCAGCGAAACGTAGCGACAAAGCGTTCCCATTCATTTCAATGGAGAGCTGGCGATTTCCGGCGACACAAGCGATGGACAGTGACTATTGGCCAAAGTCTCTCCAAGAATCATTCATGTCGATAGCACAAACAGTGCTGGATAATTTATGTGGCAAAGTTTAATGATTAGCATTTGCACAATAGTAGCTTGTGATAGTAGTAATAGTATGCTTGTGATAACAAGTGGTTGACAAGAACCCATCAGTTGTGTTTAAAGGTAGGGTAGGCAATTTTCAGAGAGGATAGCAATAGCGATCTAGCTTTAAAAGCATTAGATCCCACCCCCCCTTCAGAGCTACGCCTCCTTCAAAACACATGAACACACAGCAGGGAGCAAACAAAAGCGCCACGAGAGACGGCGTTAAACTACCTCATGTCTCAAAGCACGTAACATTACAATAATAATGAACATAACTTAAAGAGCACTGACCTGAACCACCTGACTGCTGCAGATTCATTTCAGCGTTGATAGTGTTGACATTGAAACGCATTAATTCGAGTCATGAACCGCTCAAGATAATGCCTTCAGATCAGGAGATGCACAAGCCTACAGCACATCCAGAGCAAACCTGAAGAGGGGCATCAAAGAGGCCAAGCACTGCTACAAGCTAAAGATAGAGGGACACTTTTCCAACTCTGACCCTCGACGCATGTGGCAGGGCATTCAGGCCATCAGTGACTACAAACCCACCCACTCCACCCCCGCAGCCACTGATATCAACTTCCTGAACGAGCTAAATTACTTTTATGCTCGCTTTGAAAGGGACAACAGAGAAACTGCCACCAAGGCCAAACCCTCAGCTGACCACTCGCCAATCACACTCTCCTCCACAGATGTCTGCAATGCACTGTGCCAAATCAGCCTGCACAAGGCTACTGGACCAGACAACATCCCTGGACGCGTACTCAGGGCATGTGCAGAGCAGCTCGCTGGGGTTTTTACAGACATTTTCAACTTGTCTCTTGCCCAAGCAACTGTACCAACATGCTTTAAATGCACTTCCATTGTGCCAGTGCCAAAACACTCTAGCCCGATGTGCCTTAACGACTACCGCCCTGTAGCACTCACACCCATCGTTTTGAAGTGCTTTGAGCGGCTGGTCTTGGCACATCTTAAAAAGTCTCTCTACCATCCACATTGGACTCACACCAGTTTGCCTACCGTAGCAATAGGAGCACAGAGGATGCAGTTTCCTTGGCACTGCACTCTGTGCTCACACATCTGGACAATAAGAACACGTATGCACGTATGCTGTTTGTTGACTTCAGCTCAGCATTCAACACTGTTATCCCAACCAAGTTAATAGCCAAACTTGGAGACCTGGGCATCAACACCTCAATGTGCAACTGGATATTGGACTTCCTGACCAACAGACCCCAGAATGTTCGATCAGGCTCCACCTGCTCCACCTCCATCACACTTAATACTGGTGTACCACAGGGCTGTGTGCTAAGCCCATTTCTCTACTCCCTCTTCACCTCCGATTGCAAGCCTGTGTATGGATCTAACTCCATCGTCAAGTTTGCGGACGACACTACGGTGATTGGACTCATCAGCAACAACGATGAGACTGCCTATAGGGAGGAGATCCAGCACCTGGCCACATGGTGCACTGAAAACAATCTGCTCCTCAACATCACCAAAACGAAGGAACTCATCGTGGACTTCAGGAAAGAGTCAAGAGGCACACACGACACCATCCACATCAATGGAATGGCTGTTGAGCGTGTCTCCAGTTTCAAGTTCCTGGGGATCCACATCTCGGCGGACATGTCCTGGACAACCAACACCTCCAGCCTGGTCAAGAAGGCTCACCAGCGTCTTTTCTTCCCGAGGCCATTGAGGAAGAATCAGCTATCCTCGGTGAACTTCTATCGCTGCGCAATAGAAAGCATCCTGACCAACTGTGTTACAGTATGGTGTGGGAGCTGCTCTGTTGCAGAGCGCAAGGCACTGCAGCGGGTGGTGAAAACCGTCCAGCGCATCACAGGGACTCCACTACCTGCCATCGACCACATCCAGAGGAAACGCTGTCTGCATCGAGCTCGCAGCATCCTTAAGGACTCCTCTCACCCAGCCCACAAACTGTTTTCTCTCCTGCCCTCCGGTAGGTGTTTCAGGTGCCTCCGGACCAGGACCAGCAGACTAAAGAACAGTTTTTTTCCCAGAGCTGTCTCTTTATTGAACTCTAACCCTCGTTGATCCCACTCCCCTTATATACTGCTAACCTCCTCCCCCCCCCCACATCTGCCTTCACTTTACGTTATTTGCACTACTGGATGTTCATTTGCACTATCGACTGTTTATTACAGTAACACCTGTACATATATGCATCTTGCACTACTATACCTAACTGAAATTTGCTCATTTGCACTATATCGTCCATTGCTATACAGCCCAACTCAGCCTAATATATCATTATATACATCTATCTGTAAATTCTGTTTATAGTAATAGCCATCTGTATATTATATTCAATACATGTCTATCTGTAAATTCTGTTTATAGTAATATCCATCTGTATATTATATTCAGTACATTTCTATCTGTAAATTCTGTTTATAGTAATATCCATCTGTATATTATATTCAGTACATTTCTATCTGTAAAATCTGTAAATTCTGTTTATAGTAATAGCCATCTGTATATTATATTCATAGTACATATTAACCTGTAAAATTCTATTTATAGTAATAGCCATCTTTATATATATTCAGTACATATTCATGTCCTGCACTTATGAAACCATTGTATATCCTGCACTTGCTGCTATTGCACTTCTGGTTAGACCTAAACTGCATTTCGTTGCCTTGTACCTGTACTTGTGTAATGACAATAAAGTTGAATCTAATCTAATGTCACGGGTTTCCATCTCTTCCAAATGACAGTAGTTATGGTGTGAGTGCAGCATACGCTTGGTTGTATTGGTTCAGGATGAACTGTAAAAGGCGACTGCGGTTTCGTTTGTGGTTCCCGGTGACTGACGTCTGTCTAACTCTGTGAAACTCGCTGATGACGTGCGATGTCTGGAAAAACATACGTTGACAAGAAGGTAAGACATCGTACCGAATGCAATGATTGGATGAATATTTTATGGTCCTACGCCTTCCACAGATGATATATAAAAACATTTAAACCACTTAACTTAGTGATTGCTATCAGGATGTGAAGAGACTTTCAACCAGCATAACAAAACATTTAAACATGCTGGCTAAAGGAGCCAGAACACGCACGGGTTAATTTCTAGCTACAGCCAAAACAAGTGAAAAATGATTTTGAGGTTATCACAAAAATGAGTTCATTAAGTTCTTGTCTAGTGTTCCTAATGCTCCAAATAGCAATTAAACATCTAAAAGTATCTTTATTTGTGCGTTTTCTGAGAGGAGCACCTTTCCTTTGTCCATGAAAAATGGACATCTTGCTTCTTGACCGCTGGCACTTCCACTCAGCACACGTTTAGTATCGTCTTAAAGCGCAGCATTCCAACTTTATGAATATTCATAGCGAATTCTCAGGGGCATGATTCTGAACCAGTGACGTGATTTTCAAACTCATGCTGATGTAAACAAAACAATCTTACTCGCGCTGACTGACAGAATGTAAACTTTGGGTAACTGTTGGCAACCCTCCACGCACACCTTGGCAATATAAATCGCCATTGGCTAGTCAATTTTTGAGTTTACTCGTCAGACTGATATACTGTTTTATTTATATTAGTGCTGTCAAATCGATTAATCACGATTAACCGCATCCAAAATAAAAGTTTGTGTTTACATAATATATGTGTGTGTACTGTGTATAATTATTATGTGTATATAAAGACACACACATGTATATATTTAAGAAATGTTTTTTATACACACACGTATGAATGCATGTTTGATATTTTAACTGAACTTAAGAATGGTGGTGGTGCTTAAGATATTGTTGGTCATTCAGTGTTTCTGTAAGAAAAATATAATAGTAATAGATCATAATTATTAATAAGATAATACTACTACTACTAATTCTACTATTAATAACAATATACAATGCATTGTATAGAGCTGCTGGGCTGCTGGGTTCATGAATATTAATCACGTTGTCAGCATTGCCCAAACTGATTTGCTGAAATCAAACCAGTGAAGGTAATGGATGAGCGCCAGCCAATGAGATTGCCGTTTGCGCATTAGTCCCGCCCACTACCGCATATCTTCTGCTTGCTCTTAAAAGCTGAATAATTCCATATAAAATTATTTTGAAAATACAACAAAGAATATGGTTAATGTTAATCAAACTATTGTGGTATCATGGGAAAAAAAGTTGAATATATATTTTTCCTATAGATATTTGGTTTTGACTTGGTGTGTGCCAAATTTGGTGTTACTACCAGGGATTTTAAGGTATGGTTGCTAGGTGATTTTGTTTTTGAATAGGAATGGGCGATATCTTATCGTTTGCGATATACCGGTAAAAGAAGAAGAAACGAATGCTCAAACGGCAATCTCATTGGCTGGTGCTTACCTATTACTGTGCCTGTTTTGATTTCAGCGAACGCAGACAACGTGATTAATATTCATTAATATGGATTCTTACTGGGTTTTTTTATTATTCTTTTATGTAATTTGTTTATTATAGGAGCCTTTTTGATGATGGGTATGTTTTACTTTAGATTGCTGTTTGTTTTTCTGAGGCTCTCAAGAATGCGTGCAGCTCTCATTTGGAGCCAAAAACATGGGGAATGGTACTAAGTTTATATCGTCATTGATATCGTTATCGCAATAAATACCAGACAATATTGTGATATATTTTTAAGTCCATATCGCCCATCCCTATTTTGGAGCCTTCAGAAAACTTTAACTTGATTTTTCTGCTAATTGACTTTGCTGACACTATCGACTTCAAACAGGTCTAGCTCAGTCAATTTTTTGTGGAACAACTCACCTAGCCTGCCTTTAAATAACCCTCTCCATAACCAGACACCTTACGGCATGAAAAGCACTAAACAGCTTTCATAAATAACAAATGGCTGAAACTATTCAGGGAGGCCTTACTCTTCAAACTCAACTAGCATGTACGTCATTTAACCAACACTGTTTATTTTTGCCCTTATTCAGGTTAAATAAAGAGATCACAGTCTATTTAACTGAGAATACAAAACAACACACACAAGCAATTTACACCTCGCTCAGGACTTCAAACTACTTTTCTGGTTTCAATCAAACTTCAAGGGCCGTTGTTTTAACCTCGAGGTGATATGGACGGCGATTATTAAATTCCACACACTCGCGGTCCAAAAAAAAGGCTGGTAACGGTAACCAGACACTGGCATCTCTGGTTTCATAAACACTCGTATTTCTGCTTCAACAGAGCAGTTCACAGCCTTGAAGGAGCAGATTAATGGTGGCCAAATCTTGTCAACAAAATCCAAGCAATTAAACCATTAGGCCAGTTAATGTGTTGCTTTTGAACGTAAGAGTTCATTATTAGGCTCTGGGAACTCATTCTCATCCTACTGACGGAGCTATTCTTAACGGTGGGTGTTTGTTTGGGTCGAGGGCCAAGTCGGGCCATCCTGAACACAGATCCAAACGGCCCCCTGAAACACACCCTTTCTTTTATCTGCGCCTCATAACTCAGGCCTCTCGATGGGGAGGCGTCCACCACAAGCTGACACTCAAATTAGCACCAGCGTGCCGCTCTGGACGTTACGAGTCTATAACCTCCTCTGTAATAAGACGGGCCCCTCCATCAGCTGGGCTCTTTGAGGCCTGCCACGAGCACTGCTGGGAATTTAATAGCAAGTTTTTGTGGGGGAATCACACCCTTCGGTGATCAACAGTTGGTGGCTGAAAGAGCTACACAGAGAAATTTCCATTTTGTGCGACAAGGGAGAGCGACCAGACTGACACAGATTAGACAAGAGAGATGCTGATAATGTGTCCTGAGTAGAAATAAGAAAATGAGTAGGAAATAATAAACTAGAGCGTAGAGACGCACCAAATTCAGTCACTGAAAAGAAAAAAACATCAGGTGTATTTTAACATCCACAAGCATTGACATGGAGAAAAGGAAGTTTTTGTTGGGTCTAATGACAATGTGCATGATGATGGGTGATATATTGATGTAAAAACTGACATGGCACACACCTCTCTTGAAGAAATCAGCTGAAGGCAACAGCATGATCTATCTGAAGTCTATAGAAGCAAACTGCAGTCACAATTCAAACGCTGTAACAGATTAAGTTAGTACTTGCAAATGTAGCATTTTCTCCTGCATTCAAGTCCCCAATGATCGCCAAAGCGCTTGTAGCCGGCTGAAAACGCCTAGCTGTGGGCGCTTGAGAGCATTTTGGCAGTGCAACATTTTTTCAGTTGAGATGCTTTGCTTGCTATAAGTTAGAATATCCGTGGAAGTGTAACTAGTATCTCATTTCACAGATAGTTTGTTTCTGTATTGTTTCTATATAAAAATGCCAATACAATGTAAAGTATTTGCTCGTTTTAAATTATTTTGTTTCGTTATTATGCTTCTTGTTGTCATCTGTTGACGTTGTACAAGCAGCGAATGTGGTGGTTGGTCGTTGTTGTATTTGTCCCGCCCCTCCTTCACTGTGATTGGACGGCTGGGTAAAAAGTGACAGTGATGAGCGCTGCGTTTTCCCCAAAGTTGAACATTCTTCAACTCTCTGTGACCGGTAAAAAACGCTGAGCTCTCAACGCTTGAGTGTCAAATAGACACTCAGCGCCTCGTTATGCTCCTACCGTTTTAAAAACGTGGCGGTCCCATTAAAACCATTGGAAAAATATGCTAGCCTTGGGAAAAATGCTTTGGTGGACACATAGCCTTAGGGCATTTATAAAGAGCAGTTCCCTACGCTTATGAAAGACTGCAATGCTGTTCAATTCACACTACAGCTGAATTCAGAATTGCATACTTTAGTTTATACTACTTATGCCATTATATTTATAAAAGCAGAAATAGTAAGCAGTATGCAATTTCAAATTCAGTCTTGTGTAGTTAATAGTATTTAAGGAATCATCTCTAAAGGGGTCAAATTAACCAAATTTCAGAAACTTCCCTGGCTGAATTTTTTGATTTAGCTAAAATATTTTCTGAAGACATAAATAGAAATGAAAGCCACTATTTTGGAGAGGATGGTCAAAATGACGATTTTCACCTGAGATTTGGAGCCAAATTACAGGGGTGTAAAAATGACTTTAGAAAGATGGCAGCATTATTATTTTATTTTCACACAGAGATTAGTAGGTCTATTAGTGAAATCTGTTGACTTCAGCAATCTTTGTTGCATTATATGCCAATGGTGACAGTTCAAAAATGGGAAAAAGCTCTTCTTGTGTTCTTTAGCCCAAAGTTTTGCATGCCTGTAACTCAAGAAGTATTAAAGATATCTTAATATGCTTTTAGGTTCTGGTTCTTAACAAACGTTTCTTTTGGTATCCATATTTTTTAAGGCTTAGCATAGTTTAATTCCAGAGCTATTGGGATCTCAATATGGCTCCATCAGTAAATTGTACACATTTTCAGTGGGTCATTCACCAAATGTGGGTCGTTTTTCATACAGCTGATACTTTTTTCTTTTAAAGAGGAAAATCTGAAGAACAAATAATGTTGAAAATGTATCTTGTTTTTTTCCTATCAACACAATTGCATAGAACATACCTGTCTGAGTGCCATAAAAACACTGTCTGTATGTGTGTGTGTGTGTGTGTGTTACAATGCAGCAGCGCATTCTTTTAGAAAGGAGATATACTGCATTCATGTGTATCATTATTCAGTATCCATATTACTTGCGGAGTGCTCTCAGAGTATGCATTTATTTGTCATTTTAACTGATGGAAACGGAAAGTAAAACAGTAGACATAAAAGATATCTTATCCTGTGACCCCCTCTATAGGACAGCATTAGTATTACAGCCAAAACATGAGTAACTAGCTATAAACATATTAACATTTTAAATAACCTGTTGAGCAAGATTGTTCTTAAACTATTGCTCCACCAAGGCTGTGTCTTTTTCTTTTGTGTCGAGTTCTAGCAATTTTCTGACAATTTATTTCCAAACACAACAATATATAAAAACTAGAATGTACATTTCCTGAATAAAATGTGAGTGGTGCTTGCAAAACTCAGCACTGGGCAGATGTTACAATGTTGTGCACAATTGCAAGAGAGCCAACAAACATGTCTCTACGATGTTCTGGTGCTGAGATATGGCTTATTCATGTGTTTGTATGGTTGCTAGGGTACTCTAAATGGTTTCTAGGGTGTGGCTATACACTTTATGGGGTTATATTTGCCAGTCTGAGTCAAAAGAGCCCAACTCTGTATTTCTACAATTCTCTGGTGCTGAGATATGGCTTGTTAATGTTGATATATGGTTGCTAGGGTGCTGTAACTGGTTGCTAGGGCGTGGCTATTAAGTTTGAATGTTACTACTTATTAGTTGCTTGATAGGTCGATTCAACCGAGACCAGCCCCAAGTCTCTGTGATGTTCTGATGCGATATGATCACACAAACATCTCTATGTTAAGTCTATGGGATTTTTTTCGGGCCATTTTTCGCTCGTGTATCTAGAAGCATTGACATACTTGTGTAGAATTTTGGATTAAAAACAAAAGACTAAAGTAAGGAAAAGTAGAACTCCTGATACTCGAAAGACAAAGTTTCAGAGCCAAAGTGTCTTTTATCCTCGCCGGCGTACATGTCAACTGTTTGCCCTTGCCCCCGAGCAGCTGGAACGGTCCCCAGATGCCTTCCTTCTACAGAAACTAGAAATGTCCTGTTAGCAGAGCCCTCTATCCACGGCCCAAATGAAATTGCTGGCCAGTAGCCCATATTAAAGCACCTGTCCCTAAAGACACGGCACTTTTTCCTGATGTATATGACGATCCTTCCAGGACACTTGTTGCTGGAGGAACCACATTTCACAAATACAGGACAAAAAAAACAAGGAAAAGCTTTTTCCCCATTCAATATGACTATACATTAATAATGGTTAGACTTTACAATAAGGTCTCATTTCTTAACATTAGTTGATGTATGTTAATGTTAATTAATAAAAACACAGTTGCTCGTGTTAGTTCACAGTGCATTAACTAATGTTAACAAATACAACTTTTGATTTTAAAAATGTATTAGCAAATGTTGAAATTAACTAAGATTAATAAATGCTGCAGTCTTGTTCATTCTTAGTTAGTGTTAACTGTAGTTAACTAATCTTAACAAATGAAACCTTATTGTAAAGTGTTATCATAATGATTATATTAATTATATTATTAATTATTAGTATTGTTATATTATTCCAAATAATTATTTTATCAACATTTATATTATAAAAATGTAATAAAGAAATATATTACTATTGCAATAATACTCCTGCAGAGTAAAATAAAAACAAGTACTGATGTTAGGTAGCTGGTCAAATCTTAATTATTATTATTATTATTATTATTATTATTACAAAATACTATTTTTATTGTATTACATTATAAATAAAAAAAATATATACGAAATATAAGAATATTGCAATTATACTGTATATCTACTGTACTGTATGTAATAACAAGTACTTCATAGTAATTCATAGTAACGTACTTTATAGTAATAATTTTATTTTAATAATAACAATAATAATAATAATCTAAATTATAAAAATTAAATTAATAAAGAAATACAGTATTTTACTATTGCAATAATACTATTGTACTGTGGAATAAAAAAAACAAGTATTTAATAATAATAATACTTATTATGATAAAATATTAAATTATTATTCAAAATATTTTTATTGTATAATTTTTTTTTTTAAATCAAAGACGTATTATTATACTACTATGTACTGTAAAATAAAAACAAGTACTGGATAAAAAAAATATTATTTTTATTATTATTATTATTATTGTTTTATATTAAATTATTATTCAAAATCATATTTTAATTGTATTAATTCTTAAATTATTTAACAGCATTGAACTATAGAACTTTCATTTTTGCAGAAAACCGTTGTGAGACTTGTGAGACAGATTCATACATGATTCTCATTACAGATTTGGGAAGACTACTGGTATGTGTCGCGTCATAAGCTCACAGCGCTTGCAGAGTGGAGCGGTCACGCTCAGGTTGGAAAAATACAGACATCCATATAAATTCAGGGGGGTGGGGATCACGGAGTAGTCTTTATAAAGACAGTGATCTGACACAAATTACAAGAAAGCGCTGTTTACTACAAATAACACAAGTGTCACATCCATGGAAGAACTGAAGACGGAGATACACACTCATTAGGCTAGAGTTCACTCACTTTGCATATTATAACAGAGTAAATTACGCCTCGATTGTGCCAAGCCTTAAAACAAAAAGATGCCAAGACAAAGTGCAAGAACTGACTTTTGACCCCATGATGCATTAGAACATCTAAGGCTCCTGTATTCAACATAGTGATGAGCAAAGTCAGAAAGAGAGTGAATACGGTTTCAAATCTACCCAAATATGATGCTTTACAAACCACACTTATGCATACTATAGGTTTAAGTGTGCATAAAATCCCTGATGCAAACATGACTCTTGGAGGTAATATGTTAAGCATTTGTTAAGCTATTCAGGTTTCTATGCAATGCTGACTTCATAAAACTAAAACAATACCTTTACAAAACAAGTACTGTAAATGGTAAATAAATATGGATCATAAAAATGCATACTTGTCTAATATGCACAAGTCTGAATGATGAGGTTTAATCTGCATCCCATTTCGGTTGTGGGCTGAAACTGCTTCCAAAAACATGCAAATTAAATCTGTCATTTCAAAAGCATATATATTTCAGAAGCAGCCATGGCAAAAAAACTATATCAAAGTCGTGACTGGGTTGGTTCTCATAGCCTTGACTTTGATATTGTACAGCTGGTGGAACGGTTCAACAAACCCGTAGCGTCTCAACTCACTCATGTTTGTTCTCGGCCGCACTAAAGGAGACATCTGATGGCTCAAGCTCTTATGGGCCTCTTCCAAACCAACCATCTGTTGTGTCAGCGCTGGAAAAGCTCTCATACAGCGCGCCTGGCAGAGACGATGTGCCTCAGTAGGCCACACAATATACCAGCGCCGCACGTCAGCCACTACTGCACGCACAAGCCCACCGCCGGCTCTCCCTATAATGGCAACCTGTCATGCCACCAGTGCGAGAAAGCACTTTACTCAAAATGGGGTACAAAACTTCTTCAAGTTGCTTATCCATCAGAAAATTGTCAACCTCAAGAGCTCAAAACTATATTACATGAGCTTAGCCATTTTTTGCAACACTGTTACCAACATTTTTAAAAACAAAGTATAAATCACACCGAGCAGATGAAAACTGATTGAAATTAAAATGTAATATTAAAACATTATTAAAATATTATACAAATATTATTTAATATTTGAAAAACTAAATATTTTTTGATACAATTTAATTCAAATCAAATATTTAGGGTGAGGAGTAACTATATTGGGACTAAATGTTGGTTTGTAGTTACTGATAAACTGATCATTTCTCATATGCTTAGCTAATAAATAAAATAATATAATATAATACAAATTGTAAATAAAATAAACAAAATAAAATAATAAATAAAATAAAACAATTAATATAATATAATATGTTATATAATGTTAATAAATAAAATAATATAATACAATTTTAAATAAAATAAAATAAATAAAATATTTATTAAGGGTAGTTATATTGGGACTAAATGTTGGTTTGTAGTTACTGATAAACTGATAATTGATCATATTTAGTTAATAAATAAAATGAAATAATTAAATGAAATAATTAAATAAATAAAATAAAGTATTCAGGCTGAAGTGTAGCTAATAGCTATATTGATTAAATGTTATTTATTATTATTGATTAAATGTTGGTTTGTAGTTACTGATATTTCTCATATATTTAGATAATAAATAAAACAAACAAAGTATTATTAAATAATTATTATAAATAATTGTATCACGCAATTTTTGCAATTAAAATTAATTACAAAATAGTTCACTATAATGAATTGAATATCAAGTCAACGGATTCTCCATTAAAAAGGGATTTGTGCTTCATTCTTTAAAAATCTGGTTTGGAGAGGCACTGACCTATCAAAGAGGACAGTCAGAGCTGTGAGAATGTTAATTTGTTAAAGTGCAGAGGTCACGGTGGGAAGTGCGTTTTTCACTTGTGTTTTCTCACCTCATCGACAACATCTCGGGTCAGAGGAAGTGCACTTAGTCACAGCACAGACAAACAATGTCAACTGAGAGCAAAAGCTTTGAAACGTCTTCACAAAAACTAAAAAAAGTCAAGTATCATTATTACTATTGCTCATAGTTAGTGTTACACACCGGAAGCGGCAAAGCGAGCATTGCAAATGCATGTGTTCTTTGCGTCAGAAGTACGTCAGAAATAGAACGGAGCATCAGTTTACTGTCGGGAATTTGTCATGTCGCGTCGCATCCGGCGTAGACAGCATCACTGATTATAATGGGTTCTAGACATGGTATTAGGAGTTTATGAACTCTAAACCTAAAGCTTGAGTATGTAACCTATCCAACAACATTTGTGTTATAGACATGAATGAAGACATCAACCACATCTGGTGCTCGACTATGCAAAACTGGCTTGCACTATCACATTTACTACTTTTTGTTAAATATTTCTCTATTTACACTGAAAAAAAAAACAATGCAATGGCTAGTAAATATTACAAAGTAATTACAAAGAAATGGCAAGTAACAATGAATTAAACATGACATTTTGAAGTAGAAAAATGAAACAGAATTTTCATGTAAAACGTACTCTAATAATCTTTATGTGCAACTTCAAAACATTTACTTCAGTCTTGAGCATTTAAGATCAGCTGATTGCTTTAGCTAACCAATCCGAGACCTTTATCAACTAGTCAAAACTTACAGACAGTGAGCTTCATTGTAGTAAAGCATTCGCAACAATTTGCAACAACAAAGTGGCCAGAGAATTTAATTGAGCTCAACTTTATGCAAATAAGCAGTGACGCAATATGACATCTACCAATGGGAATACAGATCCGTTGCCTACAGCAGCAGTTGAGAAACGCCTACTAGCACTTACCAACACAGAGATAAGTTCAACAGCAGCAAACAAAATGAGTTCATTTGAGAATCATTTAACATACCCAAAATACACCTCCTACATCCACACCGGTTCCTACATCCACTGCTTGAGTACAGGCCTTCAAATGCATCTTTCTGGAAAGAAACATCTTGAAATGATCCAAAACAACTGGCTGGAACCCTGTCCTCCTCAGTTCTGATATGAAGAGAAGGAGAAAGAGGAAAGGAGGAGGTGAAAGTTGAGGAGAAAGGGCTGGCAGGCACTGAGGCCGAGTTAAAACGCTCACAGCTGCCCTGGTAATCTGCATCCTCCCAACCTGCACACAACGGCCTCATTATCATATGTAAAGGGGGCGCTAGTCTGTGACATTCAACTTTACTGGGGAATAAAGAACGACGACACAAAGACAAAAAAAAACTCCATTGTTCCTCCACACGGTTCAATACGTGACCTTCCAGATGCAGAGAGATGGATTTGGCGCTGGAGGAATCCGTTTAGCTCTGCGGTCGGCCCGTGCAAAATACTTTACCTCAAGATAAACATTCAAAGCATGGAAACTTTACTTACTTTACTTACAATCCAGCCCGAAACATCTGCATATTTTTTTAACATCAAATCAGTAGGCGACCACCAACATCTGGAACAATCTATGACCTCAATACAGAAGCGATCTAGACATCACTCTTTGATTTATATGCTCATATTCATATGAGAGAAATGTGACTGCCAAATATTACTTTCTTCTGGAATATTCTTTGAACTTCTGGGCCGTAGTTTAATACAGAACTATTCACCTGCCTGTTTTAGTGTTTGCTTATTTAACTGATAGACTTCTATAATTGACCAGGCCAATAAAATGTTTGATATATGACAGTTTTCAGATGATCAACTGATTAACAGCAGCATTAGCTCTTAAGCTCTTAACCAGTTAAGAAAAAGCTCAACTTCCACTAATGAATAGAGTAAATGAATACTGTGTTAAATGTATATATATGCTGAAATTAAATGATAGAGAGAACAACAGATAAATAGACAGAAAATGACAAAGAGCGACAGAAATATAGACAGAGAACGACAGATAGAATGACATGGATGGATGGACGGACGGACGGACCGACAGACAGAGAACACGACAAACAGAGAGAGAACGACAGGAATAAATAGAAAGATAGAAAATAATGACAGACAGAACGAACAGCAGATAAAACATCAGATTGAACAAACATTAGATCAAACGAAAGACAGATTGAACGGTAGAAAGAATGACAGATAGAATGATAGAACAATAGATAGAATGACAGACAGACAGACAGACAGACAATGACAGATAGAGAAAATGGCAAACAGACAGAAACAGAACGAGAGAAAGAGAACGATAGAACGTTAAAAAGAAAATGACAGATAGAACAATGGAACTATAGATAGAACGACAGATAGATAGACAGACAGACGGTTAGAATGATAGATTTCCAGTAAGTATAATGCAGGCTGATAATCTCAATCAGAGAGTTGTGCTGGAGCTCCTCTGGCTGCTCTCTGTGATCCGCCGCTGTCGACTGTGTTTGTTGATGGTTGGCTGGTTACAGTGGTCTGTGTTCAGCAGTGCAGTGAGCTCACAGCTGGTTTTACTTCCACTCCTCACAATGACATTCAGTGTGTGTCTGTGTGTGGAATAATCCGGTCACTCGTCTACATCAGAACATTCATGTTCGGCTATATCCCCTCCCCTGTTCCTCCTCAGCATCAATGCAACTAAGAAAGAATCTAATAAAGGACCATTTGAGTGGAAGGAAATGGTGGAGCTTAATTACACCAAATTCATGTAACTCTGGGCTTCCTTTCAGAGGGATCACTTTGATCTGCTGTGCGGGGTGGAGGAGGCTGCCATCTTAGTTTCAATTTTAGGGATGTTTGGGGAAAAGATGGACTTCAGAAGGACTCCACTGAAGTAACTGGCACTCCAGACACACACACACATACACACACTCATGCCCACTTGAACAGCAGGACCTGGAGGAGCTCGGCATAATTCACATGACAGTGAGGCTTTTGATATGTGAATGGGCACTGCAGATGCCACACACACACACATAACACACACACACACACACACACACACACACACCTCATAACAGTGAGAGCTGAGAGTGTTTGTGTGGATGCACTACAGAAGCAGTGAGTAATTAGCAGTGAGTAATTCTCTGTTTGCAAAACATCACCAAAATATGCAGTATAAGGTATAAGACAGAACACACAGTGTTCCCACAATGCAATGTGTTTGTCTCTTTCCAGTGTGAGGAATAAAACCAAGATCATCACACCCAATTTTTTTGCTTCTTGACTCATTGCACTGCCAGAATGACATTTTTACAAATATAAACAAATATTTATTTCTATCGATCGATAATCAGTTTGATTTAAAAAAATATATATATATATGCCAAAAGTATTGGGACACCCCTCCAAACCATTGAATCCAAGTGTTCCAATCACTTCCATGGCCACAGGTGTATAAATCAAGCACTAGGCATGCAGACGCTTCTACAAACATTTGTGAAAGAATGGGTCGCTCTCAGGAGCTCAGTGAACTCAAGCGTGGTACCGTGATAGGTTGCCACCTGCGCAATAAGTCCATTCCTGAAATTTCCTCACTACTAAATATTCCACGCTCAACTGTTAGTGGTATTATAACAAAGTGAAAGCAATTGGGAACAACAGCAACTCAGCCACGAAGTGGTAGGCCACGTAAAATCACAGAGCGGGGTCAGCGCATGAGGTGCACAGTGAGCAGAAGTCGCCAACTTTCTGCAGAGTCAATAGCTACAGACCTCCAAACTTTGTGTGTCCTTCAGATTAGCTCAAGAACAGTGCGTAGAGAGCTTCATGGAATGGGTTTCCATGGCCGAGCAGCTCATCCAAGCCTTACATCACCAAGTGCAATGCAAAACAGGGGTGCAGTGGTGTAAAGTACGCCGCCACTGGACTCTAGAGCAGTGGAGACGTGTTCTCTGGAGTGACCAATCACGCTTCTCTGTCTGGCAATCCAATGGACGAGTCTGGGTTTCGTGGTTGCCAGGAGAACGGGACTTGCCTGACTGCACTGTGCCAAGTGGTGTGGGGTGTGGGGTTGTTTTTCAGGGGTTGGGCTTGGCCCCTTAGTTCCAGTGAAAGGAACTCTTAATGCTTCAGCATACCAAGACATTTTGGACATTTTCATGCTCCCAACTTTGAGGGAACAGTTTGGGGATGGCCCCTTCCTGTTCCAACATGACAGCGCACCAGTGAACAAAGCAAGGTCCATAAAGACATGGATGAGCAAGTTTGGTGTGGAGGAACTTGACTGACACTTAATCTAAAAAAGGCCACGAAAAGGCAATATCAGCAAATCTCTACCGTACAGCTGCACGATATTGGAGGAAACTGACATTGCAATATTTAGTTTTTCTGCGATTTATATTTGGATTATGAAAACACAGACAGCAGCAGGAATATTAGGCTGCTGTCACTTTAGATGAGATCCAATATAAATTTTTTTCCCGTTTATTTTCTCAATTGATTACATCCATGTAAGCCACAAGTTGAATGTGTTAACGAGGATATTCGGCGAGACGGGCATTTTGACAATTTTGCGTGTATGTGTCCATTCAAGTACAAATACACGTGAAAGAAAACTGAATTAGGTTTCGGTGTGTGTCTGTGCAGCTCTGTTTGCACACACAGAAAACAGCGCGCGAGCACCGAATTGAGTTCTCTTTGACGTCTTCATGCGCTCGAATGGTTTCAAATCGCTTGAACGTTTAAACTGTCAGGGCCTAAAACACATGCAAATGATAAACTTTTGCTCTATGATGGTTAAACCTTGCAGTTGATCTGAGAATCACGTGTGTTTCGAACCGTGGTGACTGGCCCATACGGATAAACCACGATCCCTACATAACGTCACACATCCTGTGATGTGACTATCACGGATGCGCACATTGTGATATCGATGCTAAAACAATATATTGTGCAGTCCTACTCTACCGAATTACACACAAAAACTGTGGTAACAATGTAGTGTATTGTAGTATTGTATTGTAGCAATGTAATATTATCATTGCATTTTGCTTATGGTTTCACATTATTTCCACAAAAAAAAAAAGAAAAAAAAGAAAAGGCAGTATACAGTACTGAGAACTATGCTGTTAGAAGTATGCTTGCATTCCAGTCTAAACATAGCTGGCCTCTCCAAAGCAAAACAGAAGACAGTCTAGACAGTCTGCACCAATCAGAATATGTCTGAAATACAGAAACAGAAACCAATCTAACAGCAATCAGTGCTGTTGCTTAGATGGGATCGCTTTGTCTCATCGCACCAAGAGTCGGACACGGTGCGACTCTGAAATGCAAAGGCCGTCTGGTCATGACGGGAGTTATAGCGAGGCTTGCGTTTCAGAGGTGTGTTCTGGAGGTTTTCAGTGGGCGGCAGGGGAGTGTGTAAATAGGATAATGAAAAGGACCTAGTGGAGGAAAGCAAAACACAGAAACGCTTCTGGGATGGTGATGAATGCCTAAAAACAGATGTCATGTAGGGGCCCCTCGGAGGAACGTGCCTCATGTGGGCCACTTCACATACTGTATGTTCAACACGATAGAGAGTCACACAGGCGTTTCATCTGTCAGGTCTGAGAAAACAAACACACTTTGGGTAGCTTTATCAGCTGATGAGAAATGAGAAAAGTTAGCGAGTAGTCATTTAGAAGATGCTTTTAGCGGTGTTTCCACCAAAGCATTGTTAGCCAACTGAAAATGCCAGGTAATCTTCTGAAAACAACTTGCTGTGGGTGCTTTGTTGGTGCAACGTATTTTGTGCTTGTTGTTGTTGTTTTTTGGTTGCTATGATATGGAATATCTCTGAAAGTGTTACTAGTATCTTATACTGTTTCTGAATATATAAATGTTGATACAATGTAAAGTATTTGCTCAGGCTCTTTTTTTTTTTAATGATTTTGATTTTTAAATGACCAAGCGATGTGGCGGTTGGTCGGTGTGTTATTTGTCCCGCCCCCTCCTCCACTGTAGAATTGGCGCTGTGTTTTACCCAAAGTTGAAATTATTTCAACTCTTGTCACACTGTTGGCATTTTTAAATCAGCTGCAATCCCATTAAAAGCAGTTGAAGAAAATACACTGGCCTTAGGTGGACACAGCCTTATTTCAAATCAACTAACATAGCGCTTACAAAGACTGGAGTAATGGGAAGTTAAGTGTCTTGATCAAGGTCACAACAGTAATATCTAAAATATGGAGGATACTTACACCTGATTGCATGTGTATAAAAAGACTGGACTGAACAGCAGCCATACACAGAACAAAACCAGGTCAACCAGAAACATGGTCATTTGTCGGCCAATTTGACCACAGCTGACCACAAACAAGGAATTAGAAAAAAACTTGTTTGGAAGGAAATTATATCCCAGTGAATTAAGCACTGAACAATAGGTCTTAATCCAATAAGAACTAACTAAATAAAATAAACACAATGACTAAATAATGAACTAATTGACTAAAATAACAAAACAAATAACAAAACAAAAAAAAACAAAAAATAAATAAAAATAAAACTAAAAAACACAAATAACTAAGCTAACCAACTAAACTAAAACAACTTAATAACTAACTATATAAACTAGTTGGTCATCCTAGTTATTTAAGTTTTTTTTAAACTAAAACAACTAAATTAACTAAATGACTAAATAAATAAAATAAAATAAAACAAAACATAACTAAACTAACTAGGTTACCCAACTAAAACAACTAAATACATTGAAAAACCCAAATAACTAAAATAACTAGGCTGACCAACGAAGCTAAAACTAAATAACTACAGAACTAAATAAACAAAAACAAAAAAATGTAATTACTAAAATAAAAACCCAAATAACTAAAATAACTAAGCTACCCAACTAAACTAAAACAACTAAGTAATGAACTAAATAAGGAACCAATAAATAAATAACTAAACATTATGACCACCTTCCTAATATTGTGTTGGTCCCCCTTTTGCTGCCAAAACAGCCCTGACCCGTTGAGGCATGGACTCCACTAGACCCCTGAAGGTGTGCTGTGGTATCTGGCACCAAGATGTTAGCAGCAGATCCTTTAAGTCCTGTAAGTTGTGAGGTGGGGCCTCCATGGATCGGACTTGTTTGTTCAGCACATCCCACAGATGCTCGATTGGATTGAGATCTGGGGAATTTGGAGGCCAAGTCAACACCTCAAACTCGTTGTTGTGTTTCTCAAACCATTCCTGAACCATTTTTGCTTTGTGGCAGGAGCATTATCCTGCTGAAAGAGCCACAGCCACCAGGGAATACCGTTTCCATGAAAGGGTGTACATGGTCTGCAACAATGCTTAGGTAGGTGGTACGTGTCAAAGTAACATCCACATGGATGGCAGGACCCAAGGTTTCCCAGCAGAACATTGCCCAAAGCATCACACTGCCTCCGCCGGCTTGCCTTCTTCCCATAGTGCATCCTGGTGCCATGTGTTCCCCAGGTAAGTGACGCACACACACCCGGCCATCCACGTGATGTAAAAGAAAATGTGATTCATCAGACCAGGCCAACTTCTTCCATTGCTCCGTGGTCCAGTTCTGATGCTCACGTGCCACTGTTGGCTCTTTCGCTGGTGGACAGGGGTCAGCGTGGGCACCCTGACTGGTCTGTGGCTATGCAGCCCCATACGCAACAAACTGTGATGTGTATTCTGACACCTTTCTATCAGAACCAGCATTAACTTCTTGAGCAATCTGAGCTACAGTAGCTCATCTGTTTGATCGGACCACACGGGCCAGCCTTCGCTCCCCACGTGCATCAATGAGCCTTGGCCGCCCATGACCCTGTCACCGGTTCTCCACTGTTCCTTCCTTGGAGCACTTTTTATAGATACTGACCACTGCAGACCGGGAACACCCCACAAGAGCTGCAGTTTTGGAGATGCTCTGACCCAGTCGTCTAGCCATCACAGTTTGGCCCTTGTCAAACTTGTTCAAATCCTTATGCTTGCCCGTTTTTCCTGCTTCTAACACATCAACTTTGAGGACAAAATGTTCACTTGCTGCCTAATATATCCCACCCACTAACAGGAGCCGTGATGAAGAGATAATCAGTGTTATTCCCTTCACCTCATAATGTTATGCCTGATCGGTGTATATAAATGAGCTCATCGCAATGCATTCTGGGATTGCCTTCTCTTTTTTAAAGTTTTGGATCAGTAATCACGTCTGAAGTAAAATATTTATTTCTAAGATAACTCAACTAACCTTGAGAGCGATCGATAATCAGTTTGATTTAAAAAAAAAAAAAAAATATGCCAAAAGTATTGGGACACCCCTCCAAACCATTGAATCCAAGTGTTCCAATCACTTCCATGGCCACAGGTGTATAAATCAAGCACTAGGCATGCAGACGCTTCTACAAACATTTGTGAAAGAATGGGTCGCTCTCAGGAGCTCAGTGAACTTAAGCGTGGTACCGTGATAGGTTGCCACCTGCACTTTACATTTTAAAACTATTATATTTACACAGAATTTTATGCAAAGATCATATGCCAGAGCCGACCGAGTGCAATTAATTGAGGCTGATTCTTCAGATTGATTTGCTTACAGTGACGCCAAGAGAACGTCCCACAGCAGCTGGTGAGCGATCCGGGCATCCAGTCTGTCTATTCATTCACGGTTTCGCTCTCAATCTTACCATCTCTCCATCTGATGTCAGCTGTCGAGAGTAAACACACAGTTGCTCCCATCAACCCTCACTATAGCACTACGGAGAGGGAACACACAACACACAACTGACTCATTGCTAGGCAACCTCAGTATGATCCGGCGTTCCCAATGACAACATTTGTCTAATGTCTAATTTGCTTTCAAATGTAAGTATATCTGAGTGCAACAGTATATGTAATGGGGAAAAACGTAGGGCAGTACTTGTTAAAGAATGTGCATTAGTTTGTTTCATGTTGACTTTACCAGAGTAAGGAGCTTCACCTCTATACAGCAGACATGAGAGCAGAACCTGGTGTGCGTTTTCATCCTGACACAAAGACGTGTGTCATATATCCAGCTCTGGCAGGCTTTGTTTAGTCACACCAGACAGCGAGCAGAATGCTGGCACCACAGGACCACGACTGAGCCACTCAACCAAAACTCATACACCAACGGACATCAGGAGGCCAAGCGTGAAGGTTTAACTGCTGCTTAAACAGACACACTCACTTCTGATTCATATCTGTGCCATCTAATAACGTTCAACTGAAACATGCAAAAAAACCTGTTTGCCAAGTCAACAGCATCATGCAACTCTTCTAACTAGAGATGTGCAACTCTACATTTGCTCCATGAAATGCACCGTGCAATAGCTAAAGTCATCTATAAAAGTGTCTTCCAAATGCAAATGTACACATTTTCAAATTCAACTAGTTGTCTGATCAGCTAGTTGGTCTTAAGAATGTCTTAATGAAGTTTGATTTTAATTTGACATGCCATCCTAAAAACTGCAACACTCATGATACAACAGTAGCACCGGTGCCACTAAGTTCTACAGATGGTGGTGTCAGCACCTGATTTGGTAGCGCTGGGGGGGACATGTATCAAAGTTAATTAAATCATAAAATTACTATTGTTTTTAATTAATAAGTATGTAGTCTTTGACAAAAACACAATTTTCTCAGCTTTTTGCTCAAAATGTAGCTTTTTTTTCATTAAACTTACCCACATTCAAGTGTTGATAAAAAATATTTGATATATTGCATGTTCAGATATTCACACAAGATATCCTGAGGGCCATGAAACTTGTGAAAATGACCAAAAATGCTGACGGTGACTGGCAAGTGTCAAATTTTATGTTTACGTTCAGACATAACCAACTATATGATACTCGTCAAGAGTTTTGACATCATTTTGTGTGAATGTTTACGTGCTGTGAGACGCGTGGGCATGCTTGGGCGCACGTTCATATCAGGGCATATCTGTTATAAATTGGTCGGGCTCTAGCAAAAACAAACAAGAATAATGACTTTATTCAACAATTTCGTTCTGGCCTGTGCCACTAGAGTCACATGGATTATTTTAACGATGTCTTACTACCTTTCTGGTACTTCTGTCTAATTAAATTGCTGTCTATGGAGGGGTCAGAGAGCTCTCGGACTTCATCAAAAATATCTTAATTTGTGTTCTGAAGATGAACGAAAGTCTTACGGGTTTGGAACGACATGAGGGTGAGGAATTAATGACAGAAATTTCATTTTTGGGTGAACTAACCCTTTAAAATGTGCCATTGTTCTTCTATAGTATCACACTGAACTGACCGACAGCTTCATAATAAAAGGGGCACTCTTTACTTGCTTTCTGTGCAATTCAGTCACAATTTGAAGGGAAGTTTTTGTTTTTAATGAGACTTTGAGACTTACTTTTTTTCATATATAAGGGAATGGAAATGGCCAAGCTAATAAGTGGTCCTCCGCCGCCATCTACTGGTTATAGTGATCATTTCATCTTAGTGTCTTTTTTAAAAATAAAAGTGCTTGTTTGCCACAAAGTGTTTTTCTTACTCTTAGTTTTACAAATAATCAAAAATAACATTATAATGGATAATATTTAGAGCTTTAAATTGCTGGAAAAAGTGTGAAATAACTGAAAGCTCTTGAAAAGTCGTACAAACAACTTGAGATGAATAATGTACAAAAAAATTCATTCATTCATCTATTTCTGCCACACTACCATGGTTACAGTCAGCGTTGCTACATTAAATCCATGGCTCCATTTGGTCGCAGTCTGGAGCCCTGTAAAAGATGATACTCACAATCTATAGTATTAAAAACTAGCACTGATTGGTGCATGAAATAAATTTGGGACTGCATAAGCGCATTTATGCATTGTAATTCACTTTGGATAAAAGTGTCAAATGCATAAATATAAATGTGAATTATCAGTGCCATCCAATAAAGCTAAACTGCTAGTGAAAAACAACTTTAAGTCAACAATGTCATACAATTGCGTTGTTCAACACTATATTTTCAAATTCAAGGTTGTCTGATCAACTAGTTGGTCTAAAGCCTTAATGAAGTTTGTTTCTAATTCTTAAACTGTGATGGAAAGAGATGAATCTATGCATCTATAGATTATTAAAAACTAGCACTGATTGGTGCACAGTGCTGACAGATACTTAAGTAAATATGGGAATGCATTAAATTAATTTTGCATAAAGCAATTGCCAAATGCATAGATGTTAATATCTGTGCCATCCAATAAAATTAAATTGATGTTTACATGAAAAATAACTGTTTGCCAAATCAACAACATCATACAACTCATCAAAATACAGATGTGCAACACTATATATTTTCAAATTAAAGTCTTAGTCATAATTAATTTTGTTTCTAATTCTATTAAAAACTAGCACTGATTGGTGCACAAAAGGCACAGCGCTGATAAATACTCAAATAAATATGAATGATTAAATCTTGACTGCATTGTAATTTGCTTTGGATAAAATCATCTGCCATACGCATAAATGTAAATATCTGTAATCTATTAGTGCACAAAACTATCAATCCTAACAAAAAAATTGAGCATTATAGATTATGCAACTGTCTTGAAATATTTCTTCAATAGTGATGAATTTTTTATATATTGTTGCACTAAAGCTGCTTCAAATGATGCATTTAGACATACAACATCTCTGATTTTTGTACCTGTTTTATGCATCTTTTTTATTGCATCTCTGAGCTCATTCACATTAAAACACAGACACTTAAACATCGCAGCTAAACTCTAGATAAACTAGTCATTTCATCAACTGACTAGATGTTCGTTTCATTTCTCCATCTCCACAGATGATGATTTCATACGCAGGACTGGAGCTTGACACCGCTGAGTCTAAAATTAGCACATGAAATATAAATGAACGGCTTTTGGAGGTGATTTATATAGATTTCATGTTCTGAGAGCACAAAGCAATGCTGCCAGCTGACGGGCACCGTGACAGGGTGAGGGCACGGCCACAAGAGGAAAGAAAGCACACAGAGAAACCGTGAGCCTCACCATCAGCTCCATTACCTGTCTACAACCCAAACCGACAAACTCAGAGATAAGGCAAGAGCTAAAAGCACAGAGGGAGGTTTTGTTGCTTTTGCCCAGAGGAAGGAAAAGCCATGAAAGAGACTGGGATGTCAGAATTAGGAATGGGCATCAAAGTACACTGAAACTGGAGAAGTGACAGCAATGATTGATTATCAAAACACATTAATTGCACGACTTCAAAACATTTCACACAGATCAAAGTGCAGTAAAAATGAGAGTACGGAAATGTGTTAGAAAATGCTTACGTTTAAGAGCCATTTTGACCAAATCACCAAAAAGATTTGGTTCATAAGAGACATTGGTTTGTGAATCAGGCTGCATTGGCCATCCTGCTTTTTGTTGCATACATAACACAAGGACAATGTACATTTTCTGTCTTTTTGTATTATTTTGAGGCTAGGGATGGGCGATATGGACTTAAAAATTGATCACAATATTTTCTGGTATTTATTGCGATAACAATATCAATGACGATGTTTTTGGCTACAAGTGAGAGCTGCACGCATTCTTGAGAGCCTCAGAAAAACAAACAGTGATCTAAAGTAAAACATACCCGTCATCAAAAAAGGCTCCTATAATGAACAAATTACATAGAATATAAAATATATAAAAAGAATATAAAAAAAAAAATCCAACACCAGCCTTTTCAGAAATGGTAAAATTGCAGATACTTTTCTTCTGTAAAAGTGCACGTAATGTTTAAATAGTGCAACTGTGCTGAAAAACAAATCACACAACACAAACAATAACAATTCAAATCAATGAAAAGTTTGAAATGTGTAAACAGATTCTGTATTTATTCATATTCTCATGGTGCAAACAGCGGCAAAAATAGTGTAAACAGCAAAAGTAATAATCCCAACCATGTCTTCAGATTACAACAACAACAAAAAATAGCAAATAATAATTTAACGATAGAATTCAAGTAATTTGAACTAAAACTTGGTAATCATGTGTGAATGAAAAAGTATGAATGCATATTTGTCATTTTAACTGAATTTAGGACTGGTGGTCATTCAGTGTTTCTGTAAAAAACTAACAATAATACTGATAAGATAACAATACTACGAATTCTATAACTAAAAACAATGATTGATGAGCTGCTGGGTTCATGAATATTAATCACGTTGTCTGCGTTCGCTCAAACTGATTTGCTGAAATCAAAACAGGCACAGCCAGCGAGATTGCCGTTTGAGCATTAGTTTCTTCTTGTTCATAAAGGCTGAATAATTCCAAATGAAAGCTGTTTACAGGAAAATACAACAAAGAATATTGTTTACATGTAGCACGTCAATTCTGCGTGGTATAAGACTCTCTCGCGCTCTCTTTGAGTGTGTGAGAAACACTGAGCGCTCTCAGTCGGGCGCTCACACTAGTGTTTACTTTGTGTCAAATACACTGCAATCATTGAGATGAACTGAAATAGCGCGCTTTACGGATCGCTTGACAAAGAGCGAATCTCTCAAGCGCTCAGCGAGTGAAAATATCTGTGTGTACAGATTCCAGATTGTAGAGGTAGCTCCTCTTTTAGCGATAAACTCCTCCGCAGCTTCCACTATAGTTGTTTTCGCTCTGCACGTGAGCTGCGAATGGGTTGCGTCATCATCTAGGATTTATCGTTATTATCGACTAATTCTTATCGTGGGGAGAATTTTTACCGGTATATCGGCAACGATAAGATATCGGCCATCCCTATTTAAGGCATATTTATTAGGGGTGTAACGGTACACGTAATCGTACCGAACCGTTTCGGTACAGGACTGCCGGTGCGGTGCACGGTACACAAATGCAGTTTTTAACGGTTAACAGTCGGCTCGTTTTACGCACGGAACATACTAGGGATGGGCAACAGTGGCCGAGTACTCGAACGTGACAGCGACGATCGATCATGAAAACGATGATCGCCCTGACTTTAAAAAAATATATTTGTCTATTTTTCTGATTGGTTATTTCAGCATTTTCAGCGGTAACTGAGGTCTGATTGGTTAGTTAGACAGCACGCCTTCCGGACCGGCGAAATAAAGTGAAACTGAAGCGCGTGCTGCAGTGATGCCTGGAATCATGAAGTGCAAGATGTGCAGCGCCAATCTCTCATATACATAGCATTATAATGAAAATAAACAGAGCAATTCCAATAGGGTCCTCACACCATCGGTGCTCGGGCCCTAACAAGACTGTGATAGAATGTTGTAAATTCTCTGTGCTTTAGTTCCCCGTGTATCAGCTGTTAAAAGGAAATCCACAACGAGAGTTACATCAGACTAGCGCGGTGAAGTTCATGTGCGCATCCGCATCCTTTTCTGCAGATGCAAGTTGTAAGATTACTTTTATGTTGTCTATATCTGATTAATGTCATATAGGACGCATTTGGTTGAGTTCATTAACCAGCTAGCAAAGTGCCGCCGTTACCGACGAGTGTTCATTCACTCAGTTTCAGCTCAAATGCAATTCCCGACATTATCGGCTCTGGGTTATTTGAGACGTTATATTCTTTTTAGATAGGCTTTTTCTTTTTCAAAATCATTGATATTAATAACGCAGAAGTGGTATTTTGTTCTCATGTTTTTTAACAGTAGACCTATGTTTTATTTAAAGTTGTTTCTCATTATGGATTCGAAAACCTGCAGTGATGTCTGTAATCACTTTGATCATGAAAAATAAAATTAAGTGCAAGATGTGCAGATCTGTGATATAGCATTATAATGAGAACACGATTGTAATAGTGTTGTAAATTCTCTGTGCTTTCGTTGTCCGTGTATCGGCGTTGTTGTTAAGGGAAGAGCGCATTCAAAATGTTTGCATTCAAGAGTTTCCCTTTTAAACCATGGACTGTAAAATCTAGTACGGTCAAGTTGACGTGCGCATTCGCGTCCTTTTGTGCTGATGTACCTAACATATCTGCTTAATCTCATATAGGATGCATTTAGTTGAGTTTATTAACCCGCTAGCAAAGCTCTGCAGGGTGGTGTTTATTCACAGTTTCAGCTCAAATACAATGCCAGTTTATTGGTTATTTAAGACGGTTATTTCATTTTTAGATGTTTCTTTTTCAAAAAAACATTTATGCATCATAATCTAGCAAATATTTTTTCTAGTCATGTGTTCATGTTTTCATGTCATGTTTGTATTTGTCAACATTAATTTTCGTAACAGTTTCATATCTCCATGACGGAGACGCCCCGCCCCCCGCACAAGCCCCGCCCCCGAGTACTCGGTTTTTGAGACCTATCGATGATCGAAATTGACAAAAATTTCCATCCCTAGTACCGAACATTTGGTTTTGTGTACCATTACACCCCTAATATTTATTAGTTATTGTGCATAAAAAACAGGCAGATTTAGCACACCTGAATGAAAGTTGAAAGTTCTTCTCTATATCAGTGTCACTGTTTCTGAACTCCCTGAAACGCCTCCATTGTAGTGTTGTCAAAAGTACCGACCGCGATACCAAGTCTGTACTGAAATTTAAAAAATGTGACGCTTTGAGCGCTGTTGAGCTGGAATCGTAAACACCTCTGACTGGCCATTGTGCTCACGCGCTCATTGGATGTGTCTGTAATTGGCTACAATGATCAACACGCGGGAGTGCTTGAAAGCACACGGAAGTGTTTGAAAGTGTTTTGAAAGCGGGAGCGTTTGAAAGCACAAGCAGGCGTCGAACCAGCGGGCCGGTAGGCTGATAGGCGCCTGCATTCAAACGGTCCCGTGTGTATCTGTGTAAGCACTCTGTGAAAAGCGTGTTTTTGAAGCGCTGGTCATTGTAGCCAATCACAGACATATTTGATGAGTGTGTGAGCACAATGGGCAATCACAGGGGTTTACGATTCCGCTCAACGAGTCACATTTTTTAAAATTTCAGTACCGACTTGGTATCGCGGCCGGTACTTTTGACAACACTACTCCATTGTAGTCTTGAGTTTTTTTTCTTACAGGAACAAACATGTCACAATATTCCTGCAACAATGGAGAATATGGGGAAACATTTTTTTTGGAGCATTCAAGCATGAGAAGCTATTCTAGTAGAGCACAAAAACAAAATCAAGCCTTTGTAAAAGGGCATAATAGATCCTCTTTAAAATGCACTGTGCAATGGCTAAAGGAATCTATCTGACACACATCTACATAAACCAAATGCAAAAATGCAATTCACTCCATCTTAAGTGCTCAGATGATTTATGTCAAATACTCACGATCAAACAACCAAAATGCACATTTCTAGTCGTACTGGTGGTTTAAATTGGTGTGATGCGCTGAAAAGTTTATGCATTCGCATCTGGAGGTGAAGGTTCATAGCGGCCTGTGGAACAGCTGGGTACCAAACGTAACCGACAGTGTGAATAAACAACGACAAAGAGGAAATGGTGGCAGCCTTGAACATCTGTCACATCCCAGCAGGAACTTCCACTAATTAAAAGAGAAACTCCGACAACAGATATTTGATTAACTAAAAACCGCTAACTTATTCTCCAAAGTCCTGACGTTCCCCGCGGGGAGATGGTTTCGATAAAACTTCATGAGAATGACTGTTCGCCTCAGTCACGCAGCTGCCGTCTCGCTCTCTCTCTCTCTCTCTTTTTTAAGAGTCACTTTGAAAGCTCTTCTGAAAGTGCCATTGGAAACATCTGTTCTGTGGGCATCAGCCAAGAGAGGCAGGGCCAGTTCTGACAAGACAAGCAGCAGATGAATCCAAATCACGTGGAAATGTTCAGACAAAACCAATAAAGCCACACTGACCAGTTCTCAAACCAGTGCCAAGAGGACCGATAAACAAAATGAAAAGAAGGGAGATAATGAAGAGGAAAATAAAATGGGGAAATAAAGTGCAAAAAACAAAACAATACTTTTTTTAATGGATGCACCAAAATAAAAATTATGGGCCGAAACCAAATATTCTGGATGCACTTGGCTGAAAACTGAAACAGAAAATCACTTTCTTAATAATTAATTACTTATTTTAAATTAGGTTTCTTTTATTTTTTATATTAACATTAGACTTAACTAAATTCAATAATTTTATTGAATCTGAATTTATAAAATACAAGCCAATAAAATAAAACGACCACACTTTTATTTAAAGTAACACACCAAAATTGGACAGAAAATATAATATATTATATATATTAGATGTATATTATTCTTCAAAGTTATATATTTTCGGCTCATATTTAGGGCCTTTTTTTCTCTTCCGTCCAAAAAAACGAAAATAGCATTTTCGGACTTAATTTTTGTATTATTTAAATTGTACTAATTATTAATATAATTTAAAGTAATAATGATAAAATAATTTCTTGTTTTTTTTTCTAAATGAAAAAAAAATACAAAACAAATAACATCAACAATAATAATAATAATAATAATAATAATAATAATAACAATTATTATTATTTTGATTATTATTTTTATTGAAATGTGTTGATATTAATATAGTTTAATATGTACTGTTTTATTCCAAAGTGAAAAAAAAAATATATATATATTTTTAGTGCTGTCAAACGATTAACCACGATTAATCGTTTGACAGCCCTAAAACTATAATAATAATAATAATAATAATAATAATAATAATAATATATTTATTTTATATAATAATGACACGATAGATGAGGTGGAGAGAGAGAGAATTCACAAAAGTCACAAAGCACTATTTAGGTTGTGAAAACGTGTTTTTCAATATTACGGTCACACATATGCAGTTTGGACTGAGACCAAAAACATGACGAAAACCCACCAAACATCAGCTACAGGATTAATACATTCTCCTCTACAATGAATAAAACCCTTATTAAAAGGAGTGGAAGGAACTTGCCCCATATAAAGAAACGCAACAGAACATGGTCCGAGTCATTTCCATTCCCTCATCCCGCTCCCATATGGGGTAGGGTGGAAACATTTAAGGAAATTCTCATGGAGAGCGAGAGACAAGGACAGAGAGCGGCTGCTACTTTTAAAGTTCGCTTTTTTCTTCTGCAAAGAATCTCGCTGTGTGTGTCCTTCATTGTGAGAGTCTTCCCTCAGGCTCGGTGCACTAAAAAATCCATTTATCCTTCCTGAGAGTTTGTAGCGGCAAAGAAAAGAGCTAAAGAATCCGGCAGGAGTCACGTGCCAGGTGACATGGCTTTTCCCTTGCTAAGACTATGGGCCTGTCTCACCGCCGTGGGTCCTTCAGAATGGGATCATTCCTAATGACAGCAGAAGAGAAAAGCCCAGTACATCTGTTCCCAATATTTGCATTTCTTTGGTAGATTTCACAATGCACCACTTGACTCAGATAAAGGACACTCTCATTCAGGCGTGAGAAACAAGTCTGTGAATGACGTTCTCTTTCACTCTGTGTATCGACTCATCGAGCGACATGCATTTGCGGTTTTTTTTTTATTGAAAATAAAAAAATTTTTATGGATTGACAGGATTGATACACAACCTACATGTGCACTACGGTACAGTAAAACACATCCTTTCAGCTGCGCCTCGATCTAATTCATGACAGCACCATCTGAAGTGCTGCTCAACTCTACAGCACTTGTGTTCCTCATAAAAGAGACTGTGTTCAAAGCTCAGGAGAATCTCACCGCATAAATGTTTATGTAATTCAGAGTGACATAAAGGGAGCTTCAGATATACCAAGAGAATGTTTCTTCCAAGCCCTCAAGACGAGATCAGTCACCAGATGAAAAATGAACAGAGGACGGTGCTTGTCCTTAAATCGCAGTACCACTGGAGCCAAACTACACGGACCCAAATAAACCCGTCGTTCCTATTCCCCTCTCCCTTATCGCCTCTCTGCAGGGCTTCTGATTGAAGTCTGGAGATGCTTTCAACGCTTTGGACAACTACACGGCACCGCAGAGGATCTTCTCCTTCACAACTTCATTTCACAGCCAGAGAAAAAAGTTCCCCTGCAGATATAATAAAAGCCGCCACAGATAAATATGACATTTTACGGTGAAGAAAGCTGCAGACTTAAGATTTGTTGAGTCCAAAGGGGACTAATTTAACAATGTTCCACAAAAGACTTACTTTAATTATTTTATTAAAGGTGTTTTTCACATAATTAGTCCACAGCATGGGAACAAACTCTCCATGAAATATCACATGGGTAATATCTTAAGATTTTATATCTTAAGCTTATATTCTTACAGGCCTCAGATCACATGCTACATTGAGCCGGGTTTAGACGAGATGTGGGGTCTGTGAATGAGTCCGACTGCTGAATGCCAATCTGAAATCAACAACAAATGGGAAACACAGACACGCACGAGTAGGGGTGAGAGATAATGACAAAAAATCTCTATATTTTGGTACATTTTTTTCAATAAAGTATAATTAGGCAATATTTTTGCTGACTGTGTTTTTGTGTCATCTAAAACTGCCCTTAGGTGGCAGCCCAGCCCTGTCTTAATGAGTGATTAATTTAATAATTAATTTAAAAGATTTGTTCAAAGCGGTTGATTAATTTAAAAATGAAGCAAATGGCTCTCTTGAGTTGGAACTTATTTTGAATAAGTAATTACAGTAGTTAAAAAATTAGTTAAAGTATGTTCTAATATAGTATGAATGTGTGTAGTATGAATGTAATCTGGACGAACCACATTTGTCATGTTGTCATTATCATGTGACCTACAGCGTCAGTTTCATCACTTCGCCCCATTCACAAATCCTCTCCCGTGGGCTCATGGGATAGTAAAGTGCACACTTCAGAATCTAACCAGAAATCGTAGGTAATCCAGGTAATCTTTGCTTACTCTCTTATGAGTACTGTGAATTCAGACATACTTATTTTGTCCCATAATGTTTTTCGCCCACTAGGGAAGTATGTGATTTTGGATGCAGCCAATGACTGTCTTTATGAATGGGTCATTGAATCATTGACTAAATTATTATAAATTATTTTTTTTATTGTATGCGTGATACAGTGTTTCCTCTCTGACCCTGGTTTGAACCAGAGATGTGTGGAAATGTATGCACGCAGACACGCAAAATGAATGAGGGCTATCCTTCAAAAAAACGAGACCAAAGTACCCTGCAGATTTTATCAGGATAATTAGCAGCATTCCAGTTTAGATCATTTCATTAAAGGTGCAGTGTGTGAATTTTAGCGGCATCTAGCGGTGAGGTTGTGAATTGCAATCACACACTGCTCACCCCTCCCTTTCAAAGCACATAGAGAAGCTACGGTGGCCGACACAGGACAAAAAGGTCTTCGTCGGAGAGAGCAGAGAGTAGCTAGCGCTCTGTAGAGAAGTTTGTCCGTTTAGGGCTACTGTAGAAACATGACAGCGCAAAATGGCGATTTCACTGTAAGGGGACCCGCGGCGTATGTAGATAGAAATGTCTCATTCTAAAGTTATAAATACATAACGCTTTATTATGTAAGGTCTTTATACACCACTGAAAACATAGTTATGTATATTATATTGCATTTCTGTCAATAGATCCTCATAAATACTACACACTGCACCTTTAATGGTGCATTGAATAAGGTCTGTGGCACCAAGCAGAATTGCAACCAAAATGACTTTTTTAAACAACTGACGTCACCCTTGCTTATGTTTAAACATTTAAAAAAGGATTTAACAAGAATATCGTGTGTTACGCTCCATGAACATAATCTGTGATGTTGTCAATAAACCACAGAGAATAATTAGAAAATGCATTGATACTTATGCACAGGGCCTAAAATTAACACTTGTCAAGCACCAAATGAGAGTAAAAATCTGCGTTGTCGAGTATATGAAACGGTGTCACTCACCGGTAACTTTTTTTAATGAATTCTAACAATGTATGAACGTGAACGACACTCAGGACAGTTGACGGGCAAGCGCTGCATTGTCACAAAAGTTTAAGCCTTGACAATTTCAAGAAGACACGAAAGCAAGCTCATTTTTCACGCTGTGTGGAAGGTTTTGTGTGAGCAAACATCCGAAGCGCGCCAAGAAAATGTTCGTCTTAGACAGCGTGCAAATACTAAACTGAGCTCTCTTTCACAACATTTGAGCGGACCAATTCACACAAAACGATGTCAAAAAGTAGCGAGTATCCTAGTAAACATTAGGGGTGTTGAAATTAAGCGTTGCATCAATAAACCATAAACGATTATAGCCTACTGATGTTTCTCTGGCATAATTCGTCACACACGCGCTTCTCACGAAACACAAAAGTGAGTGATAATAAATGCGACCACTATTTTGATTTACAGTGTGTGAGTGTCTGTGTGCAAGTGTGTGTGCATGTGAGTGTGTGTGCGAGGCTGCATGCATGTGTTATTGTAACTTAAGTACACTACTTGACAGTTTCATGTGCTTTTAGTTAGCATTGAATCAAATCGTTGACAAGATAATCGAATCGAAATCGAAATTGAATGGTGACACCAGTGACACCAGTGACGATTCACACCCCTAGTAAACATAGTCGTTATGGATTGACAGGATTGATACACAACCTACATGTGCACTACGGTACAGTAAAACACATCCTTTCAGCTGCGCCTCGATCTAATTCATGACAGCACCATCTGAAGTGCTGCTCAACTCTACAGCACTTGTGTTCCTCATAAAAGAGACTGTGTTCAAAGCTCAGGAGAATCTCACCGCATAAATGTTTATGTAATTCAGAGTGACATAAAGGGAGCTTCAGATATACCAAGAGAATGTTTCTTCCAAGCCCTCAAGACGAGATCAGTCACCAGATGAAAAATGAACAGAGGACGGTGCTTGTCCTTAAATCGCAGTACCACTGGAGCCGAACTACACGGACCCAAATAAACCCGTCGTTCCTATTCCCCTCTCCCTTATCGCCTCTCTGCAGGGCTTCTGATTGAAGTCTGGAGATGCTTTCAACGCTTTGGACAACTACACGGCACCGCAGAGGATCTTCTCCTTCACAACTTCATTTCACAGCCAGAGAAAAAAGTTCCCCTGCAGATATAATAAAAGCCGCCACAGATAAATATGACATTTTACGGTGAAGAAAGCTGCAGACTTAAGATTTGTTGAGTCCAAAGGGGACTAATTTAACAATGTTCCACAAAAGACTTACTTTAATTATTTTATTAAAGGTGTTTTTCACATAATTAGTCCACAGCATGGGAACAAACTCTCCATGAAATATCACATGGGTAATATCTTAAGATTTTATATCTTAAGCTTATATTCTTACAGGCCTCAGATCACATGCTACATTGAGCCGGGTTTAGACGAGATGTGGGGTCTGTGAATGAGTCCGACTGCTGAATGCCAATCTGAAATCAACAACAAATGGGAAACACAGACACGCACGAGTAGGGGTGAGAGATAATGACAAAAAATCTCTATATTTTGGTACATTTTTTTCAATAAAGTATAATTAGGCAATATTTTTGCTGACTGTGTTTTTGTGTCATCTAAAACTGCCCTTAGGTGGCAGCCCAGCCCTGTCTTAATGAGTGATTAATTTAATAATTAATTTAAAAGATTTGTTCAAAGCGGTTGATTAATTTAAAAATGAAGCAAATGGCTCTCTTGAGTTGGAACTTATTTTGAATAAGTAATTACAGTAGTTAAAAAATTAGTTAAAGTATGTTCTAATATAGTATGAATGTGTGTAGTATGAATGTAATCTGGACGAACCACATTTGTCATGTTGTCATTATCATGTGACCTACAGCGTCAGTTTCATCACTTCGCCCCATTCACAAATCCTCTCCCGTGGGCTCATGGGATAGTAAAGTGCACACTTCAGAATCTAACCAGAAATCGTAGGTAATCCAGGTAATCTTTGCTTACTCTCTTATGAGTACTGTGAATTCAGACATACTTATTTTGTCCCATAATGTTTTTCGCCCACTAGGGAAGTATGTGATTTTGGATGCAGCCAATGACTGTCTTTATGAATGGGTCATTGAATCATTGACTAAATTATTCAACAAAACATGTTGCATGAGACACACAAAAGATCTGCTCTGACTTTGTTTTGAACTATTTTCATTGGCGAAATGGTGCAAAAACAGACAATATTGTCCAAAATGTAACTCACTCAAGTCGATATTAACTTCTTGTTTGTTGAACTGTTGTATAAAATCAATCACGTTCAAGATCGCGCTCATGCGCTGATATTCAGGAAAACGGCACTCTTGCTTGTGTGTTAGTACTTAACTATGCCTATATCATGTTATAGACTAAATATTAAAAAACAAAACCTCATACAGGGATATTTTTTGAATCATAGAGGCATTCTAACTGTATTCTAATAGGCTTCAACACGCAGTGAATGCTTTTGGACTCTCAAGACATATTTTTGATCGAAGTGAATGACAATGTCAGCTTTAGGGCTGCAACAACTAGTCGATAAAATCGATAATAATCGATAATGAAAATCATTGACAACGATTCTCATTATCGATTAGTCAGGTCTGCTGTCTGTACGCAAAGCTTCCACCAGTCGCGCCAAATTACAGCACTGAATAACGCATTTCTATGGACAAAATGTGCATCTAGAAATAGTGGAGGAAAGGTACGTGATGCAAGCGCCCAAAACATTTAGCTGAAATATCTGTGGTTGGATGCTAAATTTAGGTTTAAAAGTCAACATGTAATTGAAGTTTTTTATGACAGTAGTAACTGTAAGGGGATAACAGCGTGTAATTGAATATAAATGTAAGATGTTTCTTATAGTTAATTTACAGGAAATGGCAGCAACAGGTTACTTTGTGTGTGTGTTCCTGCAGAACATCTTATCTGCTAACACTGAGTTTGTGATTTTTGTTTTGTTTTTCTTGAACGTAATTTTAATGTAGGGATTTAAACTGTATAGCACAAACCCTTACGAAAATTAACCATGGTTTTATTATAGTAGAACCGTGTTTTTTGGTGTATTGATTACCACTTGTATAACCACACAATTACCATATAGTTAAACTATGGATTTGAAGCAAAATCATGGTAATTCGTTTTTTTTGTTGCTTGTTTTATTTGTTGTAAAACCATGGTTCATTTTTGCAAGGGTAGATATATTCACTATGTATGTTTTTATAGCACTCAGCTGACATGTTTGTTTGAAGGACAGCATTGGGCAGGATGGGGAATAGTGTTTTGTTAATAAAATAAAAAAAATGGGCTTTTTATCCAATTAATCGATTCATCAAAAAAACAATCGGCCAACTAATCGATTATCAAAATAATCGTTAGTTGCAGCCCTAGTCAGCTTGCATATTGTTAAAATGACAATTACAAAACAGCTCTGAAAGCCATAAGACTGAAAGTTCATATCAAGCTCACAACCAGAGTGGAATGAAAATCAAAAGGACAAAAGTGGAAGAGAAAAGCGTAAGGTAGTAGCAGTGCTGTTTTGGAACATGGTTTTCAGGTTGGCCATTAGTAGAGATGTGCAAAAAAAAAAGCTTTCAAATTCAGTAAGTCAGTGGGTTGACTTAATTGAGATTAAAAACTTAATTTGGTTTTATTTAGATTATCCAGAATGACAATCAAAGTGATGAAAATGCTTTTCATTTGTGTTAGTTTCATTCCACCATCTGCCTGTCAGGACTGAAAGCTTATAGAGGATTAAAACAAACTCATGATAAAACAACATTTTATGGAAGTAAACCATGTTTGTGACATGTGGCATTTGCTGCGATTGCTGCATTGTTTATGTTTCAGAGAAACCACCTCCTAAAAACATTTACTACCCATCCGAAAACCACTGTGGCGATTTCAAGTGCTGGCATTATATAACAGAACGATATTTCACAGCAACGAAGACTATCTCTGTTCCATAACAATCCTTTCAATTCATTATGTTCCGGTACAATGTGGAGGGAATGATACATCGGTCGCATCCCTTTCTTTATTTCGTCCCACGCCACAGAAGAAGACTTCTGTTTAACTGAACATCCGTACTGGGAATTTGGATTAAAACTTCCAGCGAGGACTATACTGGGAGGAAAGGTTGAAGCCGCAGATCTGTGATCTGCTCGACATTGCCAAGGAACTACGGATTACGAGAAAATAGGGGATGAGGAAAAATCAGGCCACTGTCAGTCCGGATCATTATCTGCATTATCTGTGTTAAAGGTGGATAAAAGAGGGGCATTTGTACAGACACTGAGCTCAAACAGTAGAGCATGGCGCTAGCAAACCCAAGGTCATCTTGGGTTCGATTCCCAGGAAAAGCAGGAACTGATAAAATGTGTACTTTGAATGCAGTCACTTTGGGTAAAAGCATCTGCCAAATGCATAAATGTAAATGTATGTAATGCAAAAGCAATCAAACTACACTTTATTTCCACTAGTAACATAAACTGTTGTTCGCAACCAACTGACTTGGTAATGTATATATAAATTGGATATTCAAAATGTTTAGCAACACATTCGTTGAGCGACGATAGTGGTTGGTTAAAATGTAAGTTTTGTGGCTTTTAATCAAATCACCTCAATTGACCATTTATGAGCAGAAGTCACAGTTACGTCACTGCAGCTGCGCATGCATTGTGGTGGTGGCAAAAAAAAACTGTGGTAACAACTGGAGGAAAACGGACAAGATCCATTGAATAAGAGAAAAACATTTCTTCTTGTGTTTTTAGATGTCAGAATTGGAATGCAAAAAGTTTCTTTCTTCTGTTGAACAAAAAAGAAGCTATTTTAAAGAATGTTGGTAATCAAACAGCTGACATACCCATTGACTTCCATAGTAGGAAATAAAATACTGTGGAAGTCAATGGATACCGTCAACTGTTTGATTACCAACATTACATCTTTTGTGTTCAACAGAAGAAAGAAACTCATACAGGTTTGGAACAACATGAGGGTGAGTAAATTATGACAGAATTTTTGGATGCGCTAATGATTTTGATGTAAACAATTGATCTACATAATATTCATATATGCAGTTCATAGGTGGCATAATGTATTAGCCCTTTACAGCATGAAATAATTTAATCTATAACATTTTACATAGATAACATTCAAACCTGTAACATTTTTATCTCAAAATTCTGACTTTATAACTCGCAACTGTGAGATTATATCACTAGGGTTGCAAAACATTTCCGGTAAATTTTCCACTTTACACAAGGTTCCAAAAAAATCCTGGAAAGTTTCTGGAAACTTTGCAACCCTATAAAAATCACAATTATTTCAGAGAAAAAAATAATTATGAGAAAAAAAAAGTCAGAATTGCAGTATATACACTCACCTAAAGGATTATTAGGAACACCTGTTCAATTTCTCATTAATGCAATTATCTAATCAACCAATCACATGGCAGTTGCTTCAATGCATTTAGGGGTGTGGTCCTGGTCAAGACAATCTCCTGAACTCCAAACTGAATGTCAGAATGGGAAAGAAAGGTCATTTAAGCAATTTTGAGCGTGGCATGGTTGTTGGTGCCAGACGGGCCGGTCTGAGTATTTCACAATCTGCTCAGTTACTGGGATTTTCACGCACAACCATTTCTAGAGTTTACAAAGAATGGTGTGAAAAGGGAAAAACATCCAGTATGCGGCAGTCCTGTGGGCGAAAATGCCTTGTTGATGCTAGAGGTCAGAGGAGAATGGGCCGACTGATTCAAGCTGATAGAAGAGCAACTTTGACTGAAATAACCACTCGTTACAACCGAGGTATGCAGCAAAGCATTTGTGAAGCCACAACACGCACAACCTTGAGGCGGATGGGCTACAACAGCAGAAGACCCCACCGGGTACCACTCATCTCCACTACAAATAGGAAAAAGAGGCTACAATTTGCACGAGCTCACCAAAATTGGACAGTTGAAGACTGGAAAAATGTTGCCTGGTCTGATGAGTCTCGATTTCTGTTGAGACATTCAGATGGTAGAGTCAGAATTTGGCGTAAACAGAATGAGAACATGGATCCATCATGCCTTGTTACCACTGTGCAGGCTGGTGGTGGTGGTGTAATGGTGTGGGGGATGTTTTCTTGGCACACTTTAGGCCCCTTAGTGCCAATTGGGCATCGTTTAAATGCCACGGCCTACCTGAGCATTGTTTCTGACCATGTCCATCCCTTTATGACCACCATGTACCCATCCTCTGATGGCTACTTCCAGCAGGATAATGCACCATGTCACAAAGCTCGAATCATTTCAAATTGGTTTCTTGAACATGACAATGAGTTCACTGTACTAAAATGGCCCCCACAGTCACCAGATCTCAACCCAATATAGCATCTTTGGGATGTGGTGGAACGGGAGCTTCGTGCCCTGGATGTGCATCCCACAAATCTCCATCAACTGCAAGATGCTATCCTATCAATATGGGCCAACATTTCTAAAGAATGCTTTCAGCACCTTGTTGAATCAATGCCACGTAGAATTAAGGCAGTTCTGAAGGCGAAAGGGGGTCAAACACAGTATTAGTATGGTGTTCCTAATAATCCTTTAGGTGAGTGTAAATTTGCAGTTCTAATGGGGAAAAAAAGGCAGAATATTAAGTTTATATCTTGCAATTCTGATTTCACTTCTCAGAATTGTGAGATATAAATTTGGAATTACCCCTTTTTATTATTTTATTCCATGGCTTCCATAGACTGCTACTGTGGAACTTTCATATTCTGCCACAAGACAGGCTCCACCCACAAAACACATCATCACTGTTTAATGCACTGATGGTTTGCACCCAAATGGTCTATACCAAGGATCTCCAATCCTGTTCCTGGAGGTTTTAGCTCCAACCCCAATTAAACACAGCTGAACAGCTTATCAAGGTCTTACTACAAGGTATACTACAAACTTCCAGACAGGTGGGTTGAGACAAGTTGGAGCTAAACTCTGCAGGACAGTGGCCTTCCATGACGGAGTTTGGACACCCCTGCCTTAAACAGTGCACTATTTGAGGAGGCAGCCATTTGTAGTGGTGTCCAAAACCACAGTAAATATTATCAAGTGCACTCATTCAATCCTACAATGCATCACAATAAAGTATGTACAACCGATGTATAGTAAGTGGCTAGAGCGGGCAGCAGTGAAGTATTTTTACTTTCTACTCAAGCACATTTTTCAAGTATTTCTTTGGAAAACGTTTACTTCACTACATTCCAAAGCATAATATCATACTTTTAACTGCACTACATTTCATAAATAAAAGGGTTTTTAGCACTTTCTTACTTGTACTCAAGTAAAACTTTGAATTACTTTTCAGTAATTAGTATGAATTAGTGCATTCAATATGAAACGTAGTGCAGTAAAAAGTACAATATTATGCTTTGGAATGTTGTGAAGTTTTCCAAAGAAAAACACTCTGATAAAGTACAGACACTTGAAAAATGTACTTAAGCAGAGTAAAAATACTTCACTGTTGTACCCACAATGCACTGGGGGGGTCACATCAAATTAATTTCTGCAACTGGCTGGGAGATGGCATCCAAAGAGGAATCATACAGGTGTAAGTTCCTTTAATATATATATATATATATATATATATATATATATATATATATATATATATATATATATATATATATATTTATTATATATAGTGGACTACTATAGGGAATAGTGAACGAGGGCATAACGAGGGCATTAGTTTTGAGGCCATCTAAATGCTAGTTTGCTCTAAGTTAACTGAATCAACTATATATATTTATATATATATATATATATATATAAAGTTGATGACCCCATCATCACCTTACACCAATGTGCTGCAATGTAAACTAATGGCGTTTAGTTACTTAAAGGACAAACGTTCCTATATATGTTCAACCCCAAATTATTGTAACAGGAAATATGCCAACCTAGAGCCCATGAAATTGTTTGTAAATCAGAACCTTTGTCATGTGGGTCAACAATTGAGCTGTGATGCTCAATCGGACAACACAAATTCAAACTCTCTCTACAGTCTCCTCTCATGCATTGGCTAAAGAACCATTTGGCATCATTTTGTCCTTATTTTCACTTTCAGTAAATGTGTGACCTTTAGCCTGAGATGGACAACATGATCCACAAATGCGTATTAAGCCCTGTTGAGTTTACCTGAGAATGTGGAAGTGCTACAGGATAATGTTACCAAACAGTGTCAGGTAATCCACTGTAAACCGCATCAGTTGGTTTTCAATGCAGTTTGAGTGACAATAAATGCATCCGTGTCCTTAAAGCACTTGTTATGTGAGAACAATAGAGTGACCAGCATGGCAGGACACAACAGGAAATAAAGGCCAATTTCCTTCACACGCATAAAAGGCTCTTTCAGAGAGTGACAGCTCTTTCCTGGACAAAAATCGCTTATATCCTGTAAACAAGAGTCCAGTAATGTCCAGTGATGTCATGAAAGTGTTACCATTATTCTTAATAATTTTGTATTTATACCAATTCAGATATTTTAAAAGATTTTTCAGACAAATTCTGATCGAATGAGCCACGTTGTAAGACACTGTACAAACACCTGTAACAGCTCACCCAAAAAATACAACTCTGTACTCATTCCAAACCTGTATGACATCAGGAACGAATCATTCTTTTGAGATGAATCTTTTCAATGAATCATTTGATCCAGTTCACAAAACCGATCTGAATGATTTGTTTACAAACTGGGCTGATCTAGTTCTCCCATTTTGGTGCTTTTGCATCTTTTTTGAAGCTTGACGGTGCCTGCGATCACTCAACTGTCGTCCAAGTACATCATTCAAAATGTCATACAATTTCAAAACAGGTCAAACATAAGGATGAGTACATTTTCGCCTGAACTTCTCCTAAGAACATTTCTTGCAATGTCAACAATTTTGTAAAATCATTGCAATGGGTTTTGCTTTATCCTTGACTTATCATTATGTCATGCACCACTAAAATAGCTCCAATTTTAAATAAACAACCTGTAATCATTGGTGACGGCCCTCAGAAGATTGTAGTTCATTCATACACTAATCTAATCGACATTAAAGGAGGAGAGACTCCTTAGTCTGTCAAATCAAACCGGCGTTCTCGTCAAAATGAAGCCTCTTCTGCTACAGATTATCAAAGCATTTGCAAACATATAGCAAAAGAAACATAAATCAGGTTGTTTCCATAAAGTCCAGATCACATGACTGCTGGAATGAGACAATCGCTGGCTTTATCAAAAGACTCATATTCATGAAACGGTCATCAACAATTATACATGGCCGCAGGAAGTTTCTGGGGCAAGAGAAAAGATAAGATAAGCCTGGAAGAAAGCAGAAATAACAGTGCAGCACAGAAGACGTGCTTTAAAAGGCTCTAAAATGTCACTGCACAATGCATTTCAGCGTCTGAATTAGTTAAATCTCAGCTTTCATGCATCACTAAATGAGCTTTGACCTGTGACAGAGACAAACTGGCTGCTCCGCTGACAGGGAAGGTTAAATACAGAACTGCTTGATAAGTGACTCTCCAATTAAGCTTAATTGGCCTTCATTAGTCGAACAGGAAAAGAGAAACAGCAACGCGTTTGAGGACAAGCCCAGCACTGAAAAGAAGCCGAGTGAATGCAGGACTAGAGCGAGATGTTTTACTGTGATGGAAAGACAGCTTAACAAGTCGAGCAGCATGACCATGTGACCAATAATGAGTGTATTAATTGAGTGTATTGCATTTGCACACTAACCATTATCAAATAACCAGGTGTTCCATGCATACGGACATTTGCACACATATGCACACTAGATGATAGTGTATGAATGAGCTACAATCTTCCTATGTTAGTATGCATGGTATGTTGTGTTAAGTAGTCGGAAGGGCACTTGAAATTTAATTGTATTTTAAATGTAATGACAGGCTTCTTCTCATCTTATCTTATCTTAGATACTGCAAAAATAGAATGAATAGTGTGCTATTCCAAACATAGCCTTGGTTAGTAGTTACACAACTTGAAATTTAACATTAGAATAACTAATATTATGTTGTCTCAACTTAAAAAAAATAAGTGTTTGGGCTGCCTTAAAATTGGAGCAGGAAATTTTCACTCAGAAATTGCTAAATTTCACAAATAATTACAAAGAAACTGCAAGTAACATATTAAATTAAAGTGTCATTTTAAGTAGAATGACTGAAATAGTCTTTTCTTGTAAAACATACTGCAATAATCTTTATTTACAACTTTTTCTTACAGTCTGAGTAAAAAGCCCATTCCTCGTACAAAAATGATTCTGTGGTGAACAAGATTAAGAAAAATAAATGCAATTTCATAAAAAAGTTAGTTCGGGCAAGAATGAAAAAAAGTAAATTCTATTTTGGTACTCAATTCAAGCTTGTAGAAATTAAAGCATAAACATTATAAAATTAAGTAAAACGAATATTTCTGATACTGGTGTTCCCATCATGCACTGGGACTTGATTTTTAGCAGTTTTCCAGCTGTATTTACATAGTTGTTATTAGGTTTAGTAACTTGCTGTTTTGTGACATTTGGAGTAAATTTTCTACTCAAAATTACACATTCATACTCAAAAACGATCCATCGAATGTTACGTCACTGTGTATTGTGTATCAAGTATTGAGGTCTCTGTGTTCAGGTGCCGCGTTACTACTATTACATACTGTGCCTACACAATATCTATTGTATTATTTACATAGATGTTACACTTTAAAAGCGTGGTTTAATTCAGTGTTATATTGTTTGAGTAAAAAGTATTGCAAATGAAACTTCAACTAAGTAGAAATAACTTAACCATTTACTGGCCAAGTTAAACAAAATAAAATAAAAAACATTTAATTTTACTTAACTTAGTTAAGTAGAGTTTACTTAATTCATGTGAAATGAACTTAAAAAAATATGCATGCAGAAAATTAAGGAAATTTTAAAATTTTTTTAGTGTAAATCCAATATTTTTTCATTAACCAAGGATGTCATTAATTTCCCATGATACTATGCTTGTCTTTTTGTGATGCATGTTAAAGTAATTATTCTTAGAATAATTTGCCTCGTCCTAAAAATAGTCACAGAACTTCATGTCAGCATTTTTGTTTTACAGGTCCATTGTTCCCATACGCCGATTTAGTTTCACTTAGAAAAAAGAGCTACAGGAACACCACGGCACAGTGATTGTATCAGATTACAATGCATTGACATTAAATGATTTTTATATTCATGCACCATGATATTTAGACACTTTCAATAATGCATGATGCATGTACAAGTATTACCATGATTCCTGGACAAAACATAGTATCATCATGGTACACGGCATGCCACATACACACTGTGTAAATCAGTACTGATACAATTCACATATAACAATCAAATGCAATTCATCGCTTGAAGAATTTTCGATCACACTTGACTAACATGCTGATTCGATCAAATTCAATCTTGTTTACTATCAACTGAATTTAACTCATGTATAAGTTAAACATGTTTAAATTTAAGTTGTTTTGTTGAACATTCTGATCTTTAATTATTCATTATATACTGGCAGCAGTTTTACATCACTATTGCATCAAACCTGCTGTAATATTGTTATCAAGTATACGTGTATTGCATGAAGGAAGAATCTGATTTGTTGTCTAGCCAAAGGAAGGTCAGATGAAGGAGGTTAGAACATCAATCCATCCAGCATCAACTCCCATGAGGCCCATACTAACACAAACCATATTATCGTGACCACATTACCACACATCTGTCAAGGTTACGCTCCATTTGACACAATAATTGAAACTCCTCACCCATAAAAACAGCATTTTAAGAGTTCATAATAAGAAAGCCAAGTCTAATAAATACAAATCCACTCCAACTAACACAACAGCTGATGAGTTTTTATTATTACACACAGAATGATGTCAGCTTGTTTTTGAGGTCTTGAGGGATACATCGATTAAATCAACCTTTATTTTTTATTCAATAAAATCCTGTCTGTAACAGTGGCATAATAATAAAGATGTTTCTGTTCTTGCAATGTCAAGGTCATGGGTTCAGTTCCTAGGGAATGCATAAACTGATGGACCACTGTGATAAAATATTCAAACTAAATATTAAATACAATTATTAAAAATGATTCAAATTTAAATGTTTTTGTAGCCATACTAGTTTACATATTAGCAGTGCATTTAACAAACATTGTGTGTCCATAACCTGTTTTGATTTATTTTCATTAGATTATGTTTACTGTAAAAAGTGATTTGGCCAATTTTAAAGACCAAGAAGAGAAAGCTGACAAGGCAAAACTTTACATATCATAACAAATGCCTGCCGAGGGCGCCAACGGCCTAGTGATTGTTACACTTTACAGCATGATCAAATTTAAATCCGTGTGACAACTAGGGTTGGGTACCGTTCACATTTTAACCAGTACCGGTACCTGAAATTCGGTACCGGTGCCCCACGGTACCTTTTTTCGGTACTTTAGGGATACATCAATAATTGTAAAGAAACTGTAAGTCATTTATAGAAGTGTTATTGACATTATGCCAGAGCTGCCTTGGTCTGCCATTGTCTGTGATGTTTGTTCACTGTAATATTTACAAGTAAATAGTAGGCTACTAGCTACTTAATTAATTGAATTCATCAAAACAACCATATTATTATTTTTTCTTTTTAATTCAATTTCTATGAAAAGATTTCCCACAAATTCTGTGTTGTGTATCTTCTGGTAATCAAATGAAGACAAAGAACATTAATTTATCTTTTAATTTAATTAGACTTTTTTTGTCAAACAAAGCTGCACAAATGAGCATTATATCGTTAAAATTAAAACATGGAAGAAAAATTGTGATATATAACTTAAAAAATAAAGTTGAGATCAAAATTCTACTGTACAACAGTAATATATTTGTCAAGTTAAACCGGACTTTTATTTTGACGGGTTGCCGTGAATACCTTTGAGTTTGTGTGTGTTTATGACATTACGGTAGTTTTTCTCAAACGAAATGCTAAAATGCTCATGAAGTGACTCTCAGAGCACCTCTGGAGATGACGGACATGCGTTCATGTCCTCGTATGAGATGGAAACACGCAATTATGTGTGTGTGTGTGATAAATAAACTGCGGGCTAGCGCCATTCATTCACACAGACATGCAGGATTCGTATTTAAATAGTCTTTTTGCTGTTTGCTATTCACAGACACTAGTCTATATCACCAGATGCGTTCTCAGGTACCGAAATTTGGTACCGATTGATTTCATGTGAATCGCTACTCGGTAGTACCGACGTAATTCGGTCGGTGCCCTTAAAAGTACAGAGTTCGGTACCCAACCCTAGTGACAACACTGGAAATACCGGTCCCACCTTGGAATTTTTTTCCCTTTTTCCACTTTGCGTGTCCACTGGCGCAGAGCGAGCGTTTTCAGTTAATTCTTATAGAAGCCCAACCTCCATTGGAATAAACTGAAAATGCAGAACCTTTTAGGGGTTCCCATCATTTTATGGATTTAGTGTTAATTTTTTTTTTGTATTGTAATTAAATTAATGAATTAAACAGCTCATAAACATGTCTTATCACTTGTGGGGAAAAAATGAAATAACCCTATTATAAAAAATATTATGTAAACATTTAAGACATTTCTCCTTTTATATAGAACCTTTTTGACATAAATTGAGTCAAGAACGCTAGAGTTCTATATAGAACCTTTTCTTCTAAAAGTGCTAGAAGGCCAGATGGGTAGGAAGGAACACGTTACCCATTCGATGGTCTTACCAACTGTGCAAACTGCACTTCACTATCTCGCACAGCAACTGTGAAAATGGAAAAAGGAAAAAGGCTGAGTCGAGAGAAAGTGAATAGAGCAGAGTCCACAAGCGGCCGCATACCTCCCCTCTCTCCCTCAGACGCCCGCCCGTCACAATAGGGCAGAGGTATGCGCTCAAAATCCCTCTCATCTCAGATCCGAGGTCGAGAGCGTCAGGGTCAGTGTCCCAATTGTCTGGAGCCACTGGAGAAAAGCGAGCGGGTTAACCCTCACGACCCCGAGTCCAGCTCCAGTGCAGTTAATGACTGATCCGCTTTCACCGTCTCTGCCGTGAGTCAACAGACACTCACCAACCTGAACATGATGTCAGACCAGTGACTCGATCCTCGCTAAAACAGGTGTATTATTTTACAGCTTACAACTACCACTGGAAAACATGTTAGACCTGGATGTCAAAAGATTGTTAAAGAAAAATGTACTTTTATCAACTCAAAGCTGTTAAAATAGCCAATGCATGCATATATATTGCTCAATATAAATATACTATCCCTATTAATATTATTAGAGCCCGACCGATTTATTGGTCTGCCGATTTTATCGGCCGATATGAGCCTGTCGCAGATATATCGGCATCAGCATATATGCCACAGATATGCCCCCGATATGAATGCACGCCCAAGTATGCCCACGAGTCTCACAGTGCGTGAATATTCACACAAAATGACGTCAAAATGCCGGTCTTGTCGAGTATCATCGTTAACATAGTCGTTATGTCTTAAGTGATCGTGAACATGAAATTTGCCAGTCACCGCCGGCGTTTCAGTTTCATGGCCCACAGAATCTCGTGTTGTGAATATCTGAACGTGCAATATATCAAAAGAACACAGCCTCTGTTTTATTCTGGCTTCATGCATTCTTTATCATCAACACTTGAATGTGGGTACGTTTCATGAAAAAAAGCAACATTTTGAGGGGTAAAAAAACGTGTTTTTAAAAAGACTAACTTACATAAAGATGGGATTCAGATCGGTGATCAAAACACAGATGGAGTAACTGATCGAGTCCATCAACACCTCAAAGCTTCACGGTCCTGGGTCGACATTCCCTTCAATAACATTAGTTTTGATTTATATAATGTTTAATGTTGATGATCGCGTTATTTTACATATGCATCTGCTTACATGAGATTGCTCGTTTCTGCTTCTTCTTCGTCTGTGTTTTGATCAGGAGATTCTTCACTCATTTAGGAGATGTGTAATCCTACCGTATAACAGGGAAAACACAGAAAGCCGGAAAATCTCATCAATGGCAGGGAAGCGTTTTCTCATAAAAGACGAGATAACAAAAGACAGAAAAAAAAAACTCACTCACTGCTCTTGACTGAATAACTTTAATAAGGGTTAATCTATATTTATACAGTGAAGACTATGAAGTGATATTTTACATTTGATTGCCATTTCTGTACCTGAAAATCTAGTTTAGACCTATGAAAAACCTGAAAAGATTTTTCACTTGTATGTTTGTTCTGTTGTATTTATGTACAATGTACAATTATATATACAGTACCAGTCAAAAGTTTGGACACCAATGGGAAAGTGTGTCCAAACTTTTGATTGGTACTGTACTATAATGTGCACAAAGAATATCGGCCGATATATCGGTATCGGAAAAAACCCATATCGGTCGGCGTCTAATTAATTATTATTGCTCAAAATTACGGTTAGGGTTTTCCTAATCCATAAATACAAGTATTAAACCTCAGTATAGATTATTGAATGATTTTCAATTGGCAGACAATAAAACATGTGTGAAAATCCCACAGATTCATAATGAAGGGACCAGAGACACATATAGACACCAGAATATCACAGCGTTATTTATTAAACACTGATGTCTTTTTATTTTGCCATCGCTGCCATTCTATAAAAGCAATTAGGCACAGGTTTACCATTTTTAACCATGGTAAATTCACTGTAAAATACAGCCTGGAGAACCAATATGGCTTGATCTGAGATATAAAACTTATTTTAAAAATTTCACATGAAAACACAAATTGACACAAACTAGAGTACAAATGTTTATTTTTTTTGCCAACCCTTTTGAATTTTTAATCCAAGCTTCCGGCCTCACTCTAACAGATATTAAGGTTCAATGCAAATTTAATTCCACATAAAAGAGGATTTTTCCCAAATCCTATAAAGCAAACTGAGCATTTACTGTATCATTTTAATTGTTTTGCGTGACATGATGATTTTCACTCAAACTGTTTATGAACAAGAACTGTATCTGCACAAGGGTCAAAAGCTAAACAATCATCTAAGCAATGAAATCCATTTTCCCCTCCATATGCAGCCCTTAATGGTAAACAGTGCAGGATTAAATGCATGTAAACCGTATGTTGGTCTTAGCTTACATTTTCATAACCATATAATTCTGCTGATAAGTGGGTCATAACATCTCAGGCCCTCAGTGGCACAGAGTGGTCCGTGTCACCATATATCTCGATCCCTGACCAGAGGGGTCTTCAGTCCTGACCCGCATGGTGCCATCTGCTGTGCTGATGCTTGTTCTGCTGGTTCTCCTGAGACCTTCACTCTTGCTTTGGCCTCAACTGTTGGGCCAGTGAGAGCTAGGGCTAACAACGTGCCAGGTGGGGCCAATAGCCTCTGACCTAGAGCTGCGAGGCCAAACTCAAGCTGCATTTCCACTGTCAGGCCAGTAACCCAGCAGAGCTAACCTAAAATTCATCCTTAACATGCCTCCATAGAACAACGCCACACAGCCCCACCAGCATGGGGAAACGTGGACTGAATCGCAGAATCCAGTCATAAAATCTATATTTATTGTATAACGTGGAATTTCATGGAATTTAAAATATTCTGATGAAGAAATAAAAAGCTGGTCAGTACACTTACATCAAATCACAATATAGACTAGTGTTTGTGAATATTAAACCTCAAAAAGACTCTTTAAATATGAATACTGCATGTTCTGTGTGTCTCTATGTGAATAAATCGTTTAATTTACCACACATTAAATTAACACGCGCTGTGTTATCAGCCTCTGCTGCCTCACTATATGAGGACATGATTGCATGAACTTCATCTCCAGAGCCGCTCTGAGAGTCACTTCATCAGCATTTACCGTTTCATTTGAGAAAAACTATCATATCATAAACACACAACTCAAAGGTCTTCATGGCAACACGTCAAAATAAAAGTTTGGTTTAACTTGAAGAAATTGTGACAGAAATTGATGACTGTTGTACAGTAGAATTTAGCTATGTCTCAATGTAATAATAATACTAACACTAATAATAATAATAATAAATTATTATTAAGACTTTTTTTAAGGAATAATCATAATCTCAATGATAAGCCTGACATAAGTGCACAAACAGCTTCACATCGACTCTCAAAGACTCAAAACAGCAAAACTAATATTATAAAGCATTTAGTTCCAACTAGGGGTGAAAATGTCTTCTCGGTGATATCCTTTTTCTGGGATTTTCTCGATATTTTCAGGGATTTTTTCGAAAGCTGACTCCTAAAGTTTTTGATATTCTTCATATTTTGTCTGGTGTTTAGTTTGCAGCAGTGACAGAAATTATCTTTTCCGATAAGTTTAAAATTATTTTTACCTTTTTATGGGCATTTTTACCTTTATAAAGCCATTTTTAACCTAATTAAATGTATGCATCATCTTTTGTGAATCTTTGTGTGTCAAATTCTTACATTTAATCAATAATAATAGGACACAATAGGGCTGTTAGCAATCAAATGAAATCAGTATCAACAAAATTAATCTTTGCACTGCAGAGGAAACACAGAAACAGCATCTGAAGTGGCATTTAGATCATTTACACAGACTGTTTAATGCAGCTCAGAGGTGACAGATGCAATTAACCTGCAGTTACAAATGCATAAATAATGTTTTGATGTTTTAAACATAAAACGTTGACTACTGATGTATTGAAATTATTAAAAAATATATATAAAAAATAAATAAATATACTTTAAATGTGAAATTTAATACAGCCAGTGGGTGGCAGCAAGTCACGGTTAATGGGTGAGTGATTGAGTTCATTCAAACGGCTGATTCATTCAGGAACAAAGCATTTGACTGTCTTAATCATAGACCGTAAAAAAATATGGACGACGCAACTTCATTCGCTTCCGCTGAAGAAAAGTGAAGCCTCCGGAGGTCCGAATATGGAGCTGACATCTTGCGCAGATTTGGGACCGAGTCTGCGCAGTAGAGAGCAGGAAGTAGAGGCGCGATATCAAAAGCCCGCCCACACTCTCGCAGATTTAGAACAATTAATTATGTCGGTGTGAAATAAACAGTTATGGAAATGTAGAAATTAAAGCTAAAGCTCCAATCTCCCCCCGAAAATCAATCATGACGTCGCATCCCCGTTTTTATAGCATCAACTAACTAAAATTAAACTTAATTAAAAAACAAACAATTGAAATGAAACCATCGTGATAAAAAAAAAATGACAGAAACCAACTTTGGGAAAAAATTATTTGAAGTGTATTTTGATTGTTTAGTTTGACTTGCGTCCATTAGAATACACGGAGGGGCGGGGGTTATGAGCTATGCTGGGACCAACCACCTGGGGCCGATCGAGACGCGTAGGCTTCAGTTTTCATCACTAGTGCTACAGGCTTGGTCTTTGTCATTGAGTCATTGAATCATTCATTCAAATGATTGGTTCATTCACCCTGTGGCTTTGTTTGGAACTATTTTCGTTGGCGTAATAGAGCAAAAAAAAGCAATATTGTGTCTAAAATGTAAGGCACTAAATATTAACTTGTTTATTGAACCTTTGCATAAAAATCAATATCACATTTGTAATCATGCTGATATTTGGAGAAGAAAAAAAAACGCACTCTTCATGTGATATTGATCAACTATATTAAATGATATAAATATAAAAGATATACAGAGGTATTTTTGCCCCCTTATCTTGAATATTGAGTGCATTATAAATACATTTTAATAGACTAAAATCACGCAGTGAAAGTGTGCACACTAAATGCGCCATCGCACATAAATCGACCACAAATGCACATCACTGACACATGCTGGCACATAAGCATACATGATAGAAAAAAAGGAAAAGAGGTGATACAAATCCCATTGCGTCTACAAACAAGAGACTGTAAAAAGCACAGAAAAAAAAGACGTTTCTTCCACTACATTTCCAGATGCATAAATACTGCAAGATGTGTGGCTGAGAAACACCATTTCTGACAACAAAATGGACTTTTTTCAGTGTTCAAATACAAATGACCCTCTTCGTCTTCATTTACTGCCAAACTCTCATATAGATGTTTCAGTAAAGCCATGATGGCAGAAACAGAAGGGGATGAGTGACAGAACGAGGAGATAACCAACTTACGTCTCATCTGCAGTAGCGCTCGCTGTGCACAACATAACATGCTTACATTGGGCCTGTAACATGATTATACGTGGCTGGAAAACACACACCATCAGGTGTCACTCAGTTACCTATTGAGATTCAGGAATTTGAAGGCTATGTTTTGGCTATACGTCAAAACATGGGACTGTAAAAACATTTGGTGATTTTAACGGTAAAACACTGTAAAAATGCTACGGTGAAAAACAGTTAAAAGTTTCCGTACTATATACAGTGAATAACTGTAACAGATCTAACCTTACATTTAATTTAATTTTACAGTAAAATACCGTTAAAATTAGTTTTTGGAAGTGAAAAACAAGTCATTGTGTAATTTACAGTGAAAAACCGCAAATTGACATTCCCAGAATTCCCTGCGTTTCTTCTGATTTTTTTCTAATCAGTTATGTACATTAGGGTTTTATGTTACATCTAATGTTGTTAAATTAATGTTTATTGCATTTTAAAATTTTCATGTGTGTTACCATTATGGTGTTTAGTGTTTGTATGAATCGGCACCTTCTATATATTAGTATTGTTCTCCTAAAAGCTTTGATTCATCATGTGACTCTCATCACCACTGTTTGGTTGTCAGTATATATCAAAGGTACATAACAGATATTAGTATTTCAATAGGTTGATAATTTAACATTATTTTAGTTAATGAAATATGTTTTTTTTTTACTATAAATTTACCGTAAATTTTTACAGTGTACACGTAATTATTATAAAATAAACCTTTAAACTATACGGTTTTGAAAAGTAAAGTAAGTGCTGTCCCGTAAAACCTACCGTATTTTTACGGTAAAGTTCTGGCAACCACAGCTGCCGGTTTTTTACCGTAAATTTTACGGCGATTTTACCCAAAGTGGGTATTTCAATGACCGATGACGATATACCATTTAAACATTTGGGGTTGGTCAGACTTTTTTGAAAGAAGTCTCTTATGCTCATCACCATCTCTGAACGCTCAACACATCCAAACCTTGAGGCAGATGGGCTACAGCAGCAGAAAACACACCGGTGCCGCTCCTGACAGATAAGAAAAGCAAAACTGAGGCTATAATTCACACGGGCTCACCAAAATTAGACAACAGAAGATTGGGAAAACATTGCCTGGTCTGATGAGTCTCGATTTCTGCTGCAACATTCAGATGGTCGGGTCAGAATTTGCCATAAACAACATGATCCATTCTGTCTTGTATCAATGGTTCCAACCCCTTAGTACCAATTGAGCATCATTTAACCCTCTGGTCCTCTTCATTTAGGGGTCACACTTGGCTCCTTCACGGTCAAAAGTGGCCAGAGCCTTGAAATGTAACTTTTTTTTCCCAGGAAAACCAATGTAATATATTGTTCAATAATATTTTTTTATTATTATTTAGAATTTTAAGGGGATTTTATGATGCTATGCAACATTTATCAAATTTTTGTTAGCAATTTTTCCCCATGGAAAATAATACACAATTTTGTTCTAATTATTTTTAAATTATTTGCAGTATTCCATGTTAAAATAGAGACAAGGCATTTAAAATCCAATTTTTTAAGGTGGATTAGTGCCATCTGGTGGGAGTAAAAAAAGAAAAACTTATGTAATGCACTGGTGTAACCACTAGATTCCTATATAGTTCTAGTGGCTTATAAATTCTCTAGTTAGACATAAATACTTATTTTTATTAAGTTGTGGACTTGGATTCATACTTTAGATTTAGATTTTTTTAGTTTGAAGTGTTGATTTGAAGTGCCATTTTTGCATTAATTTTACTATAGTCAAACCTGAACACAGAGGAGGACATTTTGTTACACGAACAAACGGTACCGAATTAAATCTTTAACGGTTAACAGCTTCGGCTTTGTTTTACACGTGGAACATACTTCAATCCGAGTTCCCACATGAACATATTAAGTATTCTGTCAATTTTATCACGAAATTCAAACGATAAATGCCGTTTTGACACTCTTTAATGTGACGTGACAGGTCAAGCGGTGGCACGTGAGTGAACGCGATCATCTCTTCCTAGTCAAAGAATAAACATGAATTAACATCTGACGGTATGTTGAGGATACATTACAACTTACTGAAACATATCATATCGTGTAATCGCTCAATCAGTGTTTCAACGGCGGAAAGACGTCAATAAAACAGCTTGTGAACAATGTCACGCAACATTTCCCTCAGAAGTCTGTTAGTGCACTAGAGAAATCAACTCTTACGCTAAATAATGCACTATATCAGCCTATATATTCATTATATTCCACTGAACCTGTTAGTGATGTCTTGATTATTTAAAGTTTAAATAAATCTGTCATGAAAATGACGGTCACTGTGTATAAATGATCATATTTCAACAACGAATTGGAGTTAAAACATAATTTTATAATTAGATTTAGAAGTTAATGCAAAAACTGCCTTATGTGAAGTTTACATGTTTGCATACAATGTGTTATTTGAGTGTTGATTATTATATCTAGAAATAAATAGCAACTGAATTTAGGCTAATAGTTTGGGCTCTGTTGTTAACCTTTAATATTATAGTAATGTGCAAGTAAGGGCTCCCTATATAGTTTACAGCATTATCTTTAAGAAACTTTTAGTTATAATTCAATTCATTTAAGGACAGACACAATTTGTTCAGTAAACCACTGTTCAATAAAAAAAAAAGCTATTTTATATTTAGTTTTCTCTCCCCTGCTGTACCAAACCCAGACCGAACCAGGACTTCAAAACCGAGGTACGTACCGAACCGTCAGTTGTGTACCGTTACACCCCTATTATTTTGTATTACTTGGTCCGTCGATCGCTAGCTATAACCACGAACCTCGCATCACTAACACACACGCGCGCCAAGTAATGTGCATCAGCTAAACTTCACTGCGGTCAAATCAGCACGATCGTGGGATCATATTTTTCCTTCAAATAACAAGTCAAGAGAGTGAACAACGCACATCAAGAAAGGAATGTTATTTCACTATTTAAGATAGCCCGTCGTGCAGGGAGGTGATACATTTTGGTAGCCCGACTGGAAAACACATAGCCCCGGGACGTCGGGCTAGCGATTTTGCGAGCCCTAAAGTCAATGGGGTCCATCAACTGTTTGGTTACAAACATTATTCAAAATATCTTCTTTTGTGTTCAGCAGAACAAAGAAACTCATACAGGTTTGGGACAACTTGAGGGTGAGTAAAAGATGACAGAATTTTTGGGGGGTTTTGACCAAAGAGGTTTAAACGCCACAGTCTACCTGAGCATTGTTGCTGACCGTCACCAGATCTCATTCCAATAGACCAGCTTTGGGATGTGCTGGAACCGGAATTTCTCATCACGGATGTGCAGCCGACAAATCTGCAGCAACTATGTGATGCTGTCATGTCAATACGGACCAAAATTTCTGAGGAATGTTTCCAGCACCTTGTTGAATCTATGCCATCAAGAATTAAGGCTGTGTGTGTGTGCGTGTGTGTGTGTGTACATATATATTTCTGTCTCTGTCACAACACAATGTGACAGCACTCAGAGATGCATTGTGGGACTGAATCCCTACACAACAACAGACAAAAGAGTAAAGCAATGTCAGGTACAATGCCAAAATTAGCAGCAACAGATATTCCCTGGGCCAGTAAATCATCTCCATCTGATACCTGCGCAGAGACGCACGACAGCATGCAACACAGTAACATCTGGAAAAAACTCTATCAGGGCGGCTCCTTCACCAACCTGCAAGATGAGATCGTGTCAGGGTGGATGCGTGCGTACATTCGACTGAATGATGGATATATATATACCTGCTCAGATTGCATATGTGTATTCATGTCCTTTAGCTAAGAACAATGTCAAGCTCTCAAGTCAAAGATCAGGATACAGAACACAGCCAGAGGTTAAAGAGGGCGTTACACAAACTGCCTTACAAATAAAATTGATGTCTCTGCAGCGCTGCGTCCAACCAAACAAACACTTTTAAATGAGATAAAGATGCACAATAAAAGTAACTTATAAGCATAGAAGTGGCATTCACACTGTTTAACTTTAGGCATTTTCCAAGACAGTGGCGGTAAACTGAATAATATGGATATATGGATAAAATGGCCATTTATTTGAAATTGGTTGTTTGACATGTAATATGTTTGCAATGTTGACGTCCTGTGGTGTGTGTGTGTGTGTGGCCTGGTAAACCCTACGTATGGGGACAAAATGTCCCCACAAAGATGGCAATATCCGAATTCCTTGTCCTTGTGGGGACATTTTTGGTCCCCATGAGGAAAACAGCTTATAATTCATACTAAGTGATGTTTTTTGAAAATGTAAAAATGCAGAAAGTTTCCTGTGATGGGTAGGTTTAGGGGTATGGTTAGTGTAAGGGGATAAAATATACAGTTTATACAGTATAAAAACCATTATGTCTATGGAAAGTCCCCATAAAACATGAAAACCCAACGTGTGTGTGTGTGTGTGTGTGTGTGTGTGTGTGATGCGAAACCATGCAAAACTATTTTAAGAAGCATTTTGCTAATTATTATGCATGCATCTTTTATGAACTCATTAATTGTGAGACAAGGACATTTCATTTGTCTCACCACAGGACCATTTAAAATGAACTGATGAAGGCAAAATGGGATTAAATGGGGGCCTAAAATGTCCTTTCCCTTAAACACAAGATAAAATTATACCTAAAATCTTGATGTTGACCAAAGAAAAGTCCATTGACGACAACAAAATTGAGAATTAAAGTAGCTGCATTATTAAATCTGACTGCCTGATAGTCGACAAAACACTTTTTTTTGCCACATTCCAAAACCAACAAAAAACATTCATTGCCATGATACTTGCGTCTCCACCAAATGACAACAGTTACACAAATACAGTTTAAATAAACAAACAGGCTTGCTGTGGCGTCAATCAGCAGCTGGCAGAAATCTGCTCTGAGGATGCCAGTCACAACTGTTGGTCATTAACAAGTACAAGAGAGAATGAACCGGACGGGTGACTGATTACACACCGAGCACTAGGGCTGCACGATTATGACAAAAATCATAATTGTCGGGATATTCCCTTGAAATTGTAATTGCGATGATTAATTTTGATTATCACAATTTACATTGAATGATGTTTTGAATAGCTTTATACCATTGTTTGAAGCAACTGCGTAATATTTTTATATAAAATGAAAAAATCAAGCTAAAAACACTCTTCCTAAAATAACTTTTATTGCTTTTCTACAGCATTAAGCCTCAAATGTCAACTATACATTGGTTTGGTTTCTTCTTTAAAAAAAATATATGCATGGTACAATAATAGGGCTTTTGCACCGGGTAGTTCTAGGAACTTAGAAAAGTACTAGAGAACTAAAGGTTCCTATAGGAACATTTTCCTGGTTGCATTTGCACCAACAGTAGGAACTCTGAAGTGACGTAAGTCGCGCTTGTTATTTTGACATTTACTTGGACGCCACTGAGAACGGCAGAGCCTGAGCACAGGGCGCTCACATTCTCCGTCTTCATCAGCTCATGATCTGTTTAACAGTCCTGTCTAATATGTTATTAGGTAGAACTATTATACAAAGAAAGGGTTAATCGTAATCATGGCATCCGTAATCGTAATCGCAGTTTAATTAATTGTGAGCACAAATTCACATGGTTAAAGAGCCATACATGTACAAAACACTTCTTACATTAGTATCAATTTCCGTTCCAATGCACCCAATCCAAAAGAGTCCTGCACCCTCAAGTTTCTGTGATATTCTGATCTCTAGAAATTATTTGAGCCCTTCCTTCAATGCAAGTCTGTGGATTGTCCATTTTATCCTCTGCCAAGGAGTAAATTTGATCTCGATCATATATCTTGAAAATAAGACCCATGATTTGGGGAATCATTCACATCTGGAGCACAAACGTGTTGGATGAATTACACCGAAGTTCTATACTTGGAGTCAAAGGTTTGTATTAAATCATTAATAGAGCCTGTTGTCATTTTTGATGGGCTCCATTATTTGTTGAATGAGTTTCCAGTAAACATGAAGAGCAGATGGCCTCAACTAATCCATTTCATTTGGAGTCCATCTCGTCTCTTCTGGTTAAACATGAAATATCCTTGTAATATCACGCAATGAGAGCGATAACAATGAAAAACAGTTGTCTTGGCATCCTTTGGTCCTGATTGCCACATCTCAAGACATCTTATTCCTTTATCCGATGGATTAGAAGCACGACTAAGATTCGTATGTTTGAGAAACACTCTCATAACCCCCAGCGTATTCAATTGAAACATTTCCGACACACTAAATCAATGCACATCAAAAAAGCATAGTAAATAGTGTTAACCTGGTTCAAATTAAACAAAACGCTCTTCTTGACGTGAGGGTAGCGAGCAGCTGTCCACCTGTCCTGACAGATGTTATTTTCAAGAGGAGTCTCCAAAACGAGCTTTAATTTCCTGTCATTATGTTATGAATGCATTCAGGAGTGAAACGCAACATAAACATCCTTCTGCAGTCAGCGTGCCATCTAAACCAACTTCTCGTTTCTCCCAGGTGAACGTAAGGAGAAAACTTAAACATACCAATAACAATGAAAATACACTAATACACATTTACCTAAACCTGAACTAGTCATGTCACATTTATTTATATAGCACTTTATACAATATGGATTGTTTCAAAGCAGCTTTACAACAATAAAAAAAGAAAATAGTGTTAATGTTGAAAAATTTCCACTCTACAGGCGACAACTCAGAATTCATTCAGCTCAGGAATTCAGTTCAATGACTGTCAATGCTGCAAAGTTCATCAATTATTGATATCTACAACAATAACTCTCTTAATAGAAAGTTTAACAGTCTATTATGAGACCATTTAAAACATACTGACTAATGCTAGTCATTTACCTTGTCGATGTTCTTGAAAAACAAAACTATACATCTCACTTGACCAGTCCAATGTGGCATCTGTGTAATTTGCTTTGCTTCTACCAAATGACAGATCAATTAGAGCTGTAGAGATTGATTGGATGTACAGCCTTTGACATCAAAACCAACAGATCTGGGATCTGTTTATTTGGCTATCCTACCCAGAGTTGCTGTTTATTGTTTGCATTTAAAGTGAACGATGAAATGAAAAATCTGTTTTCTAAATGCATGTTATAGATCTAGGGATGCACCGATATGAACATTTTGGCTGATACAGATAACCAATAATTCTTCATATTTGAAAGCCGATAACCGATATATTGGCCAATAAATCTAAATCCAAATTTTTATATCATTTTTGAGAGCTTGATTATAAAAACAAAAGTCTCTCCACTATGGCACACAATTATGATGTTCTCATTATAATTTTATGTGTTCTATATGACAGACTTGCGCTGCACATGTTGCATTAACTGTATTTTCCTTTTTTTAAGTGATTTCAATCATATTTCAATCAATTTAAAAACCATCATGGCGAACAGTGCGCATCTGAAGTGTCTCAGCTGAAGGAAATAATCCATTATTTATCGGCTTTAAGATATCGGCCAAATTTTCTTATCGGGCCGATAACGATAACATTAAACATTTACATATATCGGCCGATACCAAATCCGATACAGTGGCTAATATATCGTGCATCCCTAAATAGATCGTATTGTGAACAATTCATCCATGCATTTTTTGACCTCGTAATGATGATTAATCAAAATATCATAACTAGATCTTCAGATGAAAATGACAGGACCTATGCAGGACTTCTCAAATCATTTAGACATGATTGCAAGAGTTCATCTGCCTCCACATTTGAGTGCAATCTCAAAATCCAATTAAAGCTGCAAGCAGCGATGAAAGGGCCCTCGCACCCGGGAGCACCGACACTCGGTGGCCTCAGGAAAACAGCCAATAGTGGGCGACATGCATTTAAGCGGGTAAATATAGAAGAAAAATGGCTTCAATGTGCCACACTTCCTGCTGCCAGCAGGTGGCGCTTTGACTATAACTGAATATTGGCATGTAGATGTCTTCAAGCCAGGACTCTTATCAAACATGTGAAGTTTGGGGCAGATCGGACATTGTATGCCTGAGTTACAATAACTTCCTGTTTCGTGGCGTAAATCGCATACATTAGCACTTAGCCAAGTGTTGCTTGATTTAATGTGTTTCTAGTATGTTTGGGACTTGGTGGCATATTTTAATGCGTTTCTAGGAGTGAATTACAGTGTAAAGCATGCCATTTCATGTCATGGCGAAACATCAGACTTTGACAGGCCGCCACGGACACGCCCTTCAGCGAAAACTGAAGATCTTCACAATTTAACATCAGCAAGGCCTTAAGATTAGACTGACCAAACATCATGTTGTTCTGGTTAAATCTCAATGAGGAGTTAATTACAGTGTAAAACATGCCATTTCCTGATGCCCACAGGTGGCGCTATGACTGTAACTGAATATTGGCATGTAGATGTGTTCAGGTCAGGACTCTAATCATACATGTGAAGTTTGGGGCAGATTGGACATTGTATGCCAGAGTTACAACAACTTCCTGTTTCATGGCGAAACATCGAACTTTGTGAGGCCGCCACGGACACGCCCTTTAGGGAAAACTCAAGATCTTCGCAATTTAACATCACCAAGGCCTTTAGATTAGACTGACCAAATATGATGATGATCTGATTAAATCTCTAGGAGGAGTTCGTTAAAGTATGACGTCTGGAAATGGCAAAAACTGCAAAAAATTTGCAGAGAAAATTCAAAATATCTCACTTCCTGTTGGGTTTTTATATTTTGCTCCCAGTGTCTTTTTTGTAGGTATTGGGCTGTTACATGTGTCTACCGAATTTCATACTTGTACGTGAAACATAGCTCGAACGGCGCTTAATTGAAATTTTGTAGGTGGCGCTATCAAGCCATTTTGCCACGGCTAATTCTGAAACCCATTCAGACGAAAATTTGCGGCACTTCTGACGCGTGTGCAAAGTTTTGTGAGTTTTCAAGCGTGTTTAGGCCCTCAAAAATGCGATTCATTTGGGACAAGAATAATAATAGGCTGAGCAATTACAATAGGGTCCTCACACCATCAGTGCTCGGGCCCTAATAAGCAATGAATGCACAGAACCAACACATTATTTGCTTTTTCGATAATGTTACAATCAGATGTTTGTCACAATACGGAATAAAAGATCTGTCGCTACTGCCGTCTCATTGTGACTTTAAGTGCCCCTAGTATTATTATTAATTTAAAGGTTCATAATTTTGTGTTGGAGCCTCCTACAATAGTTTTACATGCATCCAAGGTCAAAAAAACATGTAAATTTTCTCATAATATACATTTATTGCACAATCACCTCATTTCTCAGAGTCTGAAAACAGTTTGTTCGTAGATTTAGTCTCTCTAAAGACTGAATCTATGGCCTTATGGCGAGCCTACTCTGCTCTGATTGGTCAGATGGCCAAGTCTGTTGTGATTAGTCGAATGCTCACAGTGCGAGTCGGAAACCAAACACTACCATATGTGAATTTCAGCTCTTCCTTACAGTGATACGAACAGTAACGATGGCTTTGGTTTTACCATATCAATTCAAGCCCGAGTCTCATTCTTTGGAAGTGCAGCAAAGTGGATTTGCTTTCGGAGCGTCGACATGAACAACAAAAGCCAAACTCTTCCAGTCTCAGCTACAGCTACAGTGTTTGAGGGCGGGGCAAAGCAGACGTTGTTCACGGGCAGCCAATAAAAACCATAGGCTGGCATTATGCAAATGTGTTACAAACCTAAGTAGGTTCATGCAGGAAGTAAAGCTGGAATTACTGATGACTCGTTGCAGCACTTCAGAACCGATTCTCTCTTTTAGGAGACAATAACTTTAATTGTTGTGCAAGACTTAAACTTTGCAGACATTCACAAATGGCTATTACACACTGCATAAATGGTAATATTTAAAAAAAAAAAAATTTTAAAAAAAGAAGCATAATAGGGGAAGTTTAACCATGCTTTTTTCCCCCAACCATCTGCAACCAAACCACTTTTCAGTGGTTCTGATCTATATCTACGAAATAAACTAGAATAAGGTATAAAGGTTTTCATCCTCAGAGACAGGGATGCAATTTTGTGAACTGAACATCTCAGAAGGATTTTCTCCTGTCCGTGTCCCCCACGTATTATTACTGATACGGCTATAAAGAAAATGTCTTTATTAACCTTGACACTGCACCGCACAAGGACTCGGCTGTGTAACTTGTCTAATCAAATGTGCAATTATCTGACCATAATCGGATACGCGCTGGCTGTTCAGAAGACAGAGAAAACACTCATACTGAAGTCCTTTGAGTGGCACAGCACAAAGACTGCTGTATTAATATCTACACTGTTCACTACAGCACTTCTGATGATTTCTTTGTTAGAGCAGAATAAAAAATGACAGCTCATTATTAACTAAGAGGCTGCTGTTCCTTCCCTTACAAAGAAATACCATATAATGGTAGAGTAATGGTTTCAGATATGGTACTTGATGATATCGCATTGCATCATTACCATATTAATTTACATAGTACCATGAAATCACCATGGTACATATCCAAAAACATGGTTTGTGTTACCTGTGGTTTTTACAAAATTAGCTAAGTGTTATGGATCAAAGTTTTTAATATTTAACATGCCACAGACTAACAAATATGATCGTCCTTGTGCAAGTGTGTTATTAAAAAAATGTATAAATATACTCAAATATCATCCAAAATTAAGTATCATTTCATATGAAGTTTACAGTCTGTCACCACCATACATAAAAACTGCTTAAAAACTCGATGAATGAATTGGTAACATGTGGTACAGATAATCACTTCAATAAAGAAAATTTGACAATCCCATCCTCATGCAAACATGATTGTTGATCCATAAGAACATTCAAGAGCCCTCTAGTGGATTTCTGACAGCCTGTGTTTAAAATCAACTTTATTTTGACTGCCTTTGTGTTATTTAAAGCACAGTCCCTGGGCTGCATTTGAACCTGATAACTCCACAGTCCATGATAAAGACACAAAAATATGCAAAAAGTGCATGCATGCATATCTTCACCTGAGTTCTCAGTAGAGAGCATAATAGACAACAATGAGAACCTCCCAAACTGTACGACTTTCTCAGTACCTAGTAAGCTGTCAATCAAACTTCATCATTTTTGGGCATCATTACCGTTGACAACAACGAACGCGCCCAAAACGACCAAACCTGCTGCACGCGACTATGACGAATAGGTAGACAGCTCACTAGGCTGTAAACTAAGGGTTTATAGGACCAAAACTGAAACATATATACTGAACTAAAAGAGATTCAATCACTGTAGTTTTTCAACGGACGCTATTCTCACACAAAAAAATCACAACACAACACGTAAGTGAGTGAGTAAAGGCACAAGTGAGCCTTACCTTCAGCATTCCGAGTAGAAGAAAGTCCCATAATGTGCAGATGAACACCAGACTAATTCCTTTAAAACACAAAGCCAGTGATTTGATCATATTCCATACAGAAACACTTGGATGTTGTCGGAGCGGTTGGCATCTTCACCCTCCACTCACTCAATCCAAAATACTGCCGTTTGTTCGGATCGCGTGAAGCCGGTCTGTGGCCCCGCCTACCGCGGCAGGTGATTGGTCGAGCTGTTGTGAAACTCCGCCCACGCACTTGTTCACAAAGTGGGCACGAATATATATGTACTGTAAATAGACTTTTTACTGAAGGTATTCCAGATATCTTTATAGTTTTCACGCCAGGTCATTTACAATGAGATTGTTTGCTGTTTGGGTATTTAAGGATGAAATATTCTTGGATATCAGTTTAATAACAACTATGAACTGAGCCTGGAGTAATAGTGGCCCCAACTGGAAAACTGAGGCAAAGTCTTCTTTACAGATTCCCTTCTTTTTTTTAAGGATTTTGAGAGTACAGTGCTTGAATTAATTTATAGTACCAGTCAACAGTTTGGAATTATTATTCCAATTATTATTCGTTATTTTTTAACGTATAATAACACATAAACATTACTTTAACGATTTCTGAAGGATCATATGACACTGAATGATGCTGAAAATTCAGCTTTGCATCACAGAAATCAATTATATTTTAAAGTATATTAAAATAGAAAACAGTTATTTTAAATTGTAATAATATTTCACAATATTACAGTTTTTTTCTGTATTTTTAATCAGGTTTGATGATATATTAGGCTTGATAATAATACATATGTATAATGATAACAATACAAATAAATAAATAATAATAATAATTCATAACAATAAATAACGATAATAATAATTTAAATAACAATAAATTAAAATAACCATAATACATTTAAAATAATAATAACAATTATTATTATTATTATTAGGAACCACAGATTATTAAGAACCACACCAATATAAATGTTCCATTCATTATCAACACCTTACCAAGTTGTACACAGTTAAAATTACGCAAACCCTAAAAAGGAAAATAATAATTTAAAAGGGTATCAGAGAAAAAAAAAGAACAAAAATGGTTCCACTTATCTATCAATATTATACGTAGTAATAATATATAGGCTTTAATAACATTACACAAAACACTACAATATTGTTAAAAATCAACCACATCTCCCAGAATTCCACGGTGCCAGTGACGTATAAATCCTGAGACGATGTCGTTGCTAGGAGATGCGACGCTCTCAAACTCACACACTCGCTTCCTGGTGGTTTCATCGCCGTTGTAGATAATCTGTCCTTCAAAATGACTGTTTATATATGAATGCGTATATGAAGGAACATGTCAGCGCAAGAAACTCTGTTCTCGCTGGAACTGGTGATCGATTACGTTCGCTTTGATGGATCACGTGGCAATGTTTTGGTTCCTGCAGTGGGTGTCCGCTTCTTAGATTTCCCAACACTGCTCATTTACCAGTCAGGACAACAGGATCTCTCATCTAAACCAGGCTATGCTGACCTGTGCCTGCCACCTGATGCTTTATCTCAGAAGTATCCCTTCCATAAAGGCAAATCCTGTCTTTTTAAGATGAGTTTGGACTCGTTACACGTCCATCTGCTGAACACCCCTCTCTATGCAATGGTGTTGGATGTCAAAGATAAGATTCCCAAACTTATAGGAAGCTCCTTGATATCCGTGGCTAATGTGATGGAGAGAATTAAACTAGATGTGGGTAAACATGGCATTGGCACTCCAACCGCTCATGGAGAGAGACTGTTCACCCCAATCTGCAATCTGATGGGAAGCAGCATCGGTGCCATTTCTCTAGTTTATAAGATTGTAAGTCTGGGAGGGAATTTAATCCCTCATATCCCAGACGTCGCCGTGACCCGTGGAGAAGGAGAACAGCACAAGTCAGTGCGTGCAAAATGTGAAAGTGTGGTGCACACTAAAAAAGATGAGATGCCAGCAAAAGTGTCTGAGGACCAAATGAGCCTTGATGGACGGTCAGCTGATGTAGTGATATCAGAAGCAAAGCAGCCAGGGCTTCCAGCTTTCACTCAAACCGAACAGAGCGTCCCGTGGTCTGAAGATGCACAGGAATACACCGCATTCTGCCCTCCGCCTCTGTTTTACAGCTCCGGCCTGAAGAGCCAACAGGAGAGGAAAAGTATGAGGTTTACCATACTGTATTATATTTGATAAATGGATTAAATTATCAACATGATCCAGGCCCGGTTTCACAGACCGGGTTTAGATTAAGCCTCAGTTCAATTAGGACATGTACGCTTTTACAAACGTGCCCTAGGAAAAAAACATTACTGTGCATCTTGAGACAAAACAATGGCACTGACATATTTTAAGAGATGTCAGTGCAAGTTGCTTTCAGTTAAAATAGCTCTAGGCTTAAAGGGTTAGTTCACTCAAAAAATGAAAATTATATCATAATTTACTCACTCTCAAGCCATCCTAGGTGTATATGACTTTCTTCTTTTAGGCAAACACGATCAGAGTTATATTAATATCCTGGCTCTTCAATGCTTTATAATGGGAGTGAATGGAACCTTTTGAAGATTTTGAAGCCCAAAAAGCGCATCCATCCATCATAAAAGTAATCCACACGACCTCTGACTCAACGTATGACGTATTGACGAATGCGGAAGCGAAGAGGAGAGAGCAAAACAAAGGTCATGAATTGTAAGTCTAAAATGAGAATTTTGAAAGAGAAATGTCGGAGGAGCTTGAGTTTGTTGTTTGAGCCGCCAGAGACGTCTACTCTCACCTGAGCTTACGTTACTAAAGACTTTATATAGAGGAAGACGGGGAACTCTGATTACTTATGAATGGGAGAAAGTGCAACGCCCAATATGGCGAATAAGCCCCGCCTTCTAAATGAAAGAGCCAATCGTTGATTAGTAAAGTCATCTCATCACCGCAGCTGCCGTTAGATGCTACGGTTGCTACAGAATCCGGCAGTGTTCTGAGACGCACGTGTTTTGGACTGCGCATGCGCATTAGCTTTGTCCATGCTGAAAAATGCAGTTTTTTTGTCATGATTCAAGCGTTTAGAAACAAAATTTATGAGACCGCTGTTGTCAGATTTCATTGGTGATTTCAAATAGGGAATTTAATCCTAAACTAGTGATGGCAATTTCAAAACACTGCTGCATGAAGCTTCGAAGCTTTACGAATCTTCTGTTTCGGATCAATTGGTTCAGAGCATGTATCAAACAGCCGAAGTCATGTGATTTCAGTAAACGAGGCTTCGTTATGTCATCGAAATTTCGAAACGTTTCGAAACACATTGAAATGTCAATGGTTCACCGCTAGAGGGCGATGATCTCTGTGAACCCATGAATCATGAGTAGTTACTAAACCACTGAACAAGTGTCTGTGGGTTTTACCTGATCTCTGATTAGTTTTATACGTTTGTAGACGTTTTAATTAGACATTAGTATAATTAAAAGGAATAATAGTAGTTAATAGTCTCGTATTGGCCTGTTTATCTGAGCCATCCATGGAACAAACAAAAAAGGCCCTGACAATAAAAGAACATATAGACACTTAATAATTTATATAGATTATTAGATAATTGCATTTGAAAGATTTTACTTTTAATAAAACATTTGCAATAGATTTGTAAAAGGTGTTTTTATGCATGTTTGGCCTGGGTTTTTGTTGCATTTACACTGTTCTGACCAGCAGGGGTTGCCGTGGAGATGGGTGTCGAATTGTTTCGAAGCTTCGACACAATACGGCACATTTGCTTCAACTGTTTCAGTGTTTCACGAAGCCTCAGTCTGCCCATCACTATCCTAAGCTTGGCGAACAGTTTTGGAGAATTTGATGTTTCCCCATTCAAGATTGGAGCTGCACTTGCATGCCCGACAGGCGTTTCAAAGATGGCCGCAGAGTGAAATGACTTGTCTTAAAGGGACTTTGCGTCTCATTTCGAAGGCTGCATCCTCCTGAGGTCGCATTTGAAGGCTACATACGTCATCGAAGCAGTCTCATTTAAGAAAAGTAACCGTTAGATTGCAAAATAAGAAAGAAATGACACTATTTTACACCTCACAAGGAATAACAGTCAATTTTATTACAGTTACTTTTCTTAAATAAGACATCCCTGATGATGTATGCAGCCTTCAAATGCGACCTCCGGAGGACGCAGCCTTCGAAATGAGACGCAGCCTTTGACGCTACTCCTACATCCTACATCATGCGTCGGGTCAGAGGTCACTTTTATAGTTTAAGTTATAAATATGGAAAACATTTTAGATAAACGCATGGCTTCAGAAGGCCTTTGTTAACCCCCTGGAGTCGTGTGGATTACTTTTATGATGGATGGATGCGCTTTTTTGGGCTTCAAAATCTCAGGCTCCATTCACTGCCATTATAAAGCTTGGAAGAGCCAGGATATTTTTTTTAATATAACTCCAATTGTGTTCTGCTGAAAGAAGAAAGTCATATACACCTAGGATGGCTTGAGGGTGAGTAAATCATGGGATAATTTTTGGGTGAACTATCCCTTTAAGCCTTGTCTGTGAAACTGGGTGCAAAAAAAAACAAAGTCTGTTGTATATGATCTCTGATTGATATCTCATATTTTTAAGCAAGTAAAAGCATTTTAGTATAATTGTAAAACATGTTCAGGTCATGGTACATGTGTCTATCAACACTGAGGTTTACTTGATTTTTAAAATGTGTAAACACATCATTATTGATCCATCTGGCTATTTATTATCTCAGTCATTGTATTGATTTGCATTGTACACTCAGCCTTTCAATGAATGGTAAAATTCCATTAAATTAATTGAATAATTGACTAAGGATTGTTCAATTAGCCAATTAAAATATGATTTAAAAGGATTATTCAGTTCAATTTTATGGAATTTTTCTATTAATTGAAATGCGTAAATCTTAAAAAAAGGCATACTTTTTTTGAGTATATGTCTTAAAACTACAGTGCTTTGATCATAAAATTAAGCATTTAAATATCATCTTACTAAGACATATTATTGGCAGATATAGAGTGATGACTGATATTTATATGCGTTTTATGTAAATAGTCTGTTATACTGTTATAAAGATCAACATTGCATAAGATTTGCATTACAGGCATCAGAATTTCATCTTACCTTTGGCTATATAAATATCAGCATCTGCACCAAACTGCATATTTTTGCTCAGTTTGGGCCTATTTTCCTGCCATATTCTCACTATATCATATATGAGCCATAAAAGCCTGATGTATCAAATATGATACAAAACATAGTCAAATATGCAAACATGTTCTATTAGATTTTTCTGACTATTATTCCATATGTCAGGCTTTACAGGTTTTAATTCAGCAATGGAGAGTCTTAATCTAGAGGATCCAGAAGATGGAAATAATGAATCATCTGTCATGCATGAGTTTCCAGAGATAACAGCTGGACAGGCGGACAGATCGAGAAAGTTGACTTCAACTCCAAAGTCACAGCATGAAGAGACTGATTCAGCTCCGCTTGGGAACGTTATCAGGCAGTTACCACTGCTCAATGCTTTACTAGTGGAACTATCACAGATTCATGGACAGATGCCACAGCAGCCGCTATCCATTCATCCGAACCTGGCGTGGTTGTACACATCAGCACAGGATCCGTCAGCGCCTGAGGATCAGAAAACAATCAAAGCTAGTCCCAAACAGAGACCTAGCCAATGCAAGAGAAAGTCAGTGAAGAGTGCAAGTGGTGCGAAGAAAAATGAACCTAAGAGGACGCTTAAATACGGCTTGACAAAGACGTTTCGTCTCAGACTCAAGATGGTCAAACCAGGTCTGACCAAACGACACGAATGCATCGAATACCAGAACATAAAACAGGACCAGTCAACGAGACAGGCGTCGTCTGACCGGAAACGTGTTTGTAAGTCCGTTTACAGAGGTGTCTACTTAGATGAAACTATTGAAACATTAGTTAGCAGTTTTGAAATAGATCCAACTGCAACAAGACCAAGTTCAAATGAAAGTCTTGCGATACATGTGGCATCCTTCACAGAGACGACTTTGACTGAGAGAGACAAAAAAGTCAGAGTTCATATTCCAAGTGCACTGAGTGACCGCAGCAAGCAGATTTCAGATTTGAACGATCCTGGCGTCCAGAGTTTTAAAGAAAGCAGCAGGGAAGGTAGTCGAGCAAGCAGCCGTCCTCACACGAGTAATGGCTCCTTAGAACAAGAAGAGTATCAGGATGACTTCACAAGCCTCAACACAACCGACGGATACTCACCTGACCCGCTCAGCAGTCCAGAACCAAACAGGCATAAAACAAACAGCGCTTCGAGTGCTTCAAGTGCGTCCGGTCAAAATAAAGGTCTTCCTGTTCCTGTCAAAGCGGAGAACTCTCCACAGCGTTCTCTCAAAGCCACACATGTCATCCGACCGCGTCTGCAGACCTCGGCTCTGAGTCTGTCTTCAGACGACAGCGAGGATGAGTTCGAGTCCTCTGGGAGCTGCAGACACGCAAGGCCTGGGTCACAGAGCAGTGGACGAAGCACTCCATCTGTCCGGAGGACGTTCGGAAGATCACAGAGCTTTGACAGTGACTCTGGTGATAAGGGCATGACAAAGGACTCAGATAATAACCCTGTGCTAAAGTCTATTTCAGACGCTGAAGAGGAACAGGACAAACTGGGCTCTCTGGGACTGGACAGGAATTGCCATCACATTTCAGAACTGGTCTTCAACAAACTTCCAGGATATACACTGTGATTAGACACGAAAAGGAGTTACACCAGAAACCAGCAAACATCGTTTTTATTAGTCAATGCAATACGAATAATATGTTGTTACATACTGTTCAAATACAGCTTTGGATTTGATATGGCAATAATGGTTTTATTATTCATTCATATATATTTCAGTATTTGTAGCAAATCCACAACGAGTTTTACAGCAATAAACACAGTTGTTTCTAAAGCAGAACCGTAAATATGCCTACATTAGTACATGATTTATGAACCAAAAGTCATTTAATATGGATAAAATGGGAATGTGGATTATATTACATTAATATTTGTTTTAAATGAGATGCTTCATGCTTTTTATACAAAAATGATGCCCTCAATATTTAAGCACAACAGCAATGTTGTACTTGATAAATATATTAGTGCTGTCAAATCGATTAATCGTGATTAATCAAAGTTAAACATGAAAGTTTGTGTTTACATAATATGTGTGTGTGTGTGTGTATATATATATATATATATATATACACATACACCGATCAGGCATAACATTATGACCACCTTCCTAATATTGTGTTGGTCCCCCTTTTGCTGCCAAAACAGCCCTGACCTGTCGAGGCATGGACTCCACTAGACCCCTGAAGGTGTGCTGTGGTATCTGGCACCAAGATGTTAGCAGCAGATCCTTTAAAGGTGCAGTGTGTGATTTTTAGCGGCATCTAGTGGTGAGGTTGTGAATTGAATCCCCCCTCCCTTTCGGAGCACATAGAGAAGCTACGGTGGCTGACACAGGACAAAAATGTTGTCATCGGAGAGAGCAGAGAGTGACTAGCGCTCTGTAGAGAAGTTTGTCCGTTTAGGGCTTCTGTAGAAACATGACGGCGCAAAATGGCGATTTCACTGTAAGGGGACCCGCGGTGTATGTAGATAGAAATGGCTCATTCTAAGGTAATAAATACAGAACTGAAAACATAGTTATGTATATTATATTGCATTTCTGTCAATAGATCCTCCTAAATACTACACACTGATCCTTTAAGTCCTGTAAGTTGCGAGGTGGGGCCTCCATGGATCGGACTTGTTTGTTCAGCACATCCCACAGATGCTCGATTGGATTGAGATCTGGGGAATTTGGAGGCCAAGTGTTTCTCAAACCATTCCTGAACCATTTTTGCTTTGTGGCAGGGGCATTATCCTGCTGAAAGAGCCACAGCCACCAGGGAATACCGTGAAAGGGTGTACATGGTCTGCAACAATGCTTAGGTAGGTGGTACGTGTCAAAGTAACATCCACATGGATGGCAGGACCCAAGGTTTCCCAGCAGAACATTGCCCAAAGCATCACACTGCCTCCGCCGGCTTGCCTTCTTCCCGTAGTGCATCCTGGGCCATCCACGTGATGTAAAAGAGCACGTACACACACACACACACACACATATAATACATAATTATATAAATACAAACTATTATATGCAATTATTCGTGATTAATCGATTTGACAGCACAAAAAAAATATACATATACTGCAGATTTCTTTATTTTATTTATTCTTTATTATCTATTATCTTTATTATAGGATTGGACTGTTGTGCAGGCTGTAAAACTAAAAACAAAACAAAAAAAGAAAGAAATCTATCCACATTCTCTTTTCTTTAACTTGAAATAAGATCATTTCAAGTTAAACTGATTTGTTTTTGTTTGGGTTTTTTTTAATAGCATGACTTTTTAATTATAAAATATATAAAGTGCAGATAATCAGACCAAACCTTAAATTAATATAGTATTAAATCCTATAAATAGAATACATATAATTTATGATTTCTCCTTTTCTTTTAAACCTCTTTGAGGATAAACACTTTCAGAGTATAATAAATCTGGCTCTTTTTGTCATTTGATGTTCCTCGTGGTGAAGGAATAAATTCTTGCACGAGACACATTTTTCCTCATTTATTTATTGATTGCAAACAGTAGAGATGATGTTAATGATATACAATGTTGTCTACGATAGAAAAAATGTATCAACAATATGCTAAATGTCATCAGAACATACAGGAGAGAAAGAAAAAAAAATGTGCTTAAAAAATAAATAAATAAATAAATAACAAAGGAAAAATAGGAGAAGAAAGAAAACAAGACCATGAGGGTAAGATCAGTTAGAGTGTGTACAAATTAAAGTCATTACAAATTGAGGTTGTTTTACTTGCTTTCTTATTTACTCTGGATGAAATAGTGTTAAGGTACATTTTAAATTCTTAAAAAAAAAAAAAAAATGGTTTGTTGGTGAATTTACATTTATGGATATAGAATTTGCCAAGAAAATAAATTCAACTGATAACAAAGCAAGCTTTGTTTTTAGTGTGGTCAGAGTCAAAGTATCCAAAAATATTTTTCTTCATTTATAAACTTTCAGTCTTGAGTTTTGAGCGGGTGACTCCTTCTGCGCATGCGTCATAATCATGCTCCCGGAAGTAGCAGTCATATGGTATGGAGTGTACATGTGTGGGATCCTGACCTGAACCTGAACTAAAGCAGCAAGAATCATCTGTAAATGATGAAGCACGTGTTCCTGACTGGCGTTCCCGGTAAAATGCATCATACATTTACCAAGTAAACACAGAAGTCGTGCATCTTGTTCTGCGTGCCATGGAAAAGTAAATACACGCGAATATAATATTAATTTACACTTATAGAAAGTATAGACATGCTTTTAGAGATAAGAACTCGTTTTGCATGTTTTTAAATATTAATGCTATTATTATTAGTACAAACCTGACACATCTACAGCTTTGATTTTTAAGTCAAAACTTTTGAAAGAATTACCACAGTACAATAATGATATGCAAATGTAATATTTAATATGCAATTAATTATATTGGTATTAATCAATCACAGCATCTCATCACTGAACCAAGCAACCAATTTAATGCACTATTGTGCTAGAATATAATTTCACAGCATTTTCCTTCTTTCATAAAATAATTTCTAATCAATATTTCATCAATCAATTAATATGTACATGTAGTAATTTATCTGTTAAAAAGCCATGCAGCAAGATCATTTACAACGGAGCCCCTAAGGGGACATGGGGGTGGAAAAAAATATGAGATGGGAGGAAAAGTTTTTTAAGTCAAAAGCATTGCCAAATAATTTTTTCTCCTCTCATATTTGTTTTCTTCACCATGTCCGTAATTTACAGTCAGATGGTCATTATCACCAAATAAATCCATTCAAGGCGATTAGCCCAGAATGAAGTGTTTTTCTGTACCAGGTGTGGGTAAGACGACTCTGGTGAAGAAAGTGTGCGAGGCGGTGGCGTCCGCCGGGGTCTCCGTCAGTGGATTCTACACAGAGGAGGTCCGAGAGGGAGGCAGGAGAACGGGCTTTGATGTGGTCACACTCGAGGGTGATCGAGGACGTCTGTCCAGGCTCAGGTATCGTCTCTGTCTCTCCATCAATCATCCGCTGCTCTTGTGTTTTAGTGCTGTCTCATCCTCTAACACACACACACTCTCTCTGTTTGATCCCAGCACTGAATCGGCTGCAGGTGGACGTGAATACAGGGTCGGACAGTACTTGGTCGACCTTCAGTCGTTTGAGAGTCTCGCGCTCCCTCTTTTCAGAAACGTATGTATGGATGGATGATATAAACAACCTACATACTAATGGGCTCATAATTTAGTGTATTTTCTTATCTAAACTGATGTATGATATACAGTCTTGCTCAAAAGTTTACACACCCCTTGCAGAATCTGCGAATAATTTTAACAAAATAAGAGGGCAATTTAATATTCTTTTTTTAGTACTGTCCTAAATCAGATATTTTACATAAAAGAAGTTTATATACAGTCCACAAGACAAAAAAAATAGCTGAATTTATTAAAATGACCCCTTCAAAAGTTTATGAACCCTTGATTCTTAATACTGTGTGTCATTCCCTGATGATCCACGGCTGTGTGTGTGTGTGTGTGCGATGGTTGTTCTTGAGTCTCTTGTTTGTCCTGAGCAGTTAAACTGACCAATGTTCTTCAGAAAAATCCTCCAGGTCCTCCTCAGTGTGAAAAGATGGATCTCAAAATCATACAGTCACTGCTGGAGAGGGTTCAAATATGCAAAAGATGCTGGAAAACTGAAGAATTTGCAGGAGCTGGAGGATTTTTCTGAAGAACATTGGTCAGTTTAACTGCTCAGGACAAACAAGAGACTCAAGAACAACCATCACACACACACACACACACACAGCCGTGGATCATCAGGGAATGACACACGGTATTAAGAATCAAGGGTTCATAAACTTTTGAACGAGTCATTTTAATAAAATTCACAGATTCTGCAAGGGGTGTGTAAACGTGAGTAAGACTGTACGCTGAAAAAAATTTTTTAACAAGTAATTACAAAGAAACTGCACGTAACATTGAATTAAACGTGAAATTTTGATGTAGAAAAACTGAAATTTGTCTAAAAAAAATGTCCCTGACCTGACTTCGAAAAACACAAAAGATGTTTAACAGAATCTTTACCATCTTTTACATACAAAAAGTGGGTTTGGGGGCTTTTGAGGTCCAAAAATCACAAAAAAGCACCATAAAAGGAGTCCATACAACTTCTGTGCTATATTCAAAGTGTTCTGAAACCACACACTAGACCTTAATCAGGGTAGCGCCATATTTAAGCTTTGACAGGATTAAAAACGAGGGTTAGAAATACATGTCTTCAATGGACTGTACTGTTGTTTAAAGACACAACATCCAAAAACCACTAGAACAATGTTATATATTTTGTTGACTTGTGTACTTACATTATCCCAAATGTTTCCAATGTTTAAATCCAGAGAAATGTCCGTGCGTCGCCTATCAATGACATCATACCTGCGTTACCCTCGAGTTCCGGTTCTATTTTGTAGAAACCATGGAAACACCGAAGACGCTTTAATATAATGTGTTTTATTAGACAGGTGAGCAACTACATTAACAGAGGATACATTCATGGACAGAAAACAAATCATTGTTATACAGCTCAACACAGTTAGTCTTATTGTTTAAATCTGGTGTTCTTGATTTACCACGAGTACCATGTTTTACCATGCCTAATATCGCTCTAGCGCACTGCAGTGTGAACAAGTGTCTCAAAGTCGCCGCAGCGCGAACGCACAGAGTAGCACACTCAAATAATGCAACTAATATGATAAAACAGCACTGTGTTACCCTGGGTTGGGCGATGTCTACCAAATTGGCATCAGACGGTGTCTACAGTAAAACATCGCAATGGACGAAAAAGGGCATAACAGGACCCCTTTAATTGCACAAAAGACCTCTTATATGTCAAAAGATGAAGGCAAATTTGACTTCTCATGTCATGACCTCTTTAAGTTCTTGTTCACTGGAAATGTGTGATAGGAAAATTTATGAGTTAGTCATTTCAGGTTTTGAACTTCCATATCTCCACCACTATGCTACCATCATACACAAACACATATTTCATTTGTCTGTGAGCCATAGTCATGCATTCCTGACTGACACATTTAGTGTGTCTGGAGCCAGAGCCTTCATGTTCATCATGCTAGTTAGCGTAGGATGAGCCGTGTACGAGCCCTGAAACCTTTGAATGAACTTCAGTGTTATTTTAGTATCATTATGACAGCGTCATAGTTTTTATTAATATTTTGATAAATTTTTATATTTCCCATTTTAATTTTAAAGTTTTTGTAATTGTGTTTGTCATTTTTAATAATTTGTATTGTGTCTATATGATTTTTATTAGTTTTTTAGTTAAATGAGAAATGTAGCTGAAATAAAATCATTTTTTTTTACTGTTTTTAATTTCAGTTAACATTTCCGTTATTTAATATAAAAGAAATGTTTTTTTTATGGTTTTAATTTTAGTTATTATAATAACCCTGCACTATAATATAAGTTGCCTTAAATTAAGTACAGTCCACTTGGATGTTTAGGTTGTTTCAACTTAAATTACATTAAACTGATTTAAAGGTGCAATATGTAAAAAAAAAAAAAATCAGTAAAATATCCAAAAACCACTAGGCCAGTGTTATATATTTTGTTCAGTTGAGTACGTACAATATCCCAAATGTTTCCAACTATTTGTAAATCGTGAGAAAATTGCTATTTTAACCAAGGAACCAGGACGTGTGAGGGAGTCGCCTGTCAGTTGCGTCATATCTGCGTTACCCTCGGTTTCAGGTTTTATTCTGCAGAAATGCTTTCCTCTCACTGCAGTGTGCACCAAGTGTCATAGCAGCCGCCGAGCGTCATAACATAATTTTCAACACACTCAAATGTATCTAATATGATAAACAGAGCTGCGTTACCTCATACTCATGACAGGAAAAGCGGAAGTGGCGCCGGTGACTGTGGCATAATAAAAGTCCTGCCGCTCGCGAGGCGTGTGTTGCGCAATCGCTCCAGCGGCCTAGCTCAGCTCCCACAACACTCGGGTCTGCTCTGCTTCATACTACAGTAGCGTTAATAATCGCATCCATGAAATGATGTCTGCCTGAGTCCTATCCCGATTCTTTTCCACCGGCTGTGAGGTGAAGACCACATGTCCCAAGATTATGCGCTCAAACTTGGCGTCATCAAACTACGCCTTTGTTATGAATAGGCGACCTCTAGCGGACGGAAAAGTTACATAGTGCACCTTTAATAAATAAGTTGAATCTTGTATAACTTATCAAAATAAGTTAAGCAGTTTTCAACTGTTTTTCATGTGTTAAATCAGTGTAAAAACATATGTTGTCATAATTTATTGATCATATCACAACAGTGTGATGCATTTAACACAACAGAAGTACAACCACCAGTTATCAACACCATGAAACGGTATGACTAAATAATAATTCTGGCATATCAACCATGATACGCATCATGCATATTAATATGAACTCAAAGATGTAATTGTGAAAGTGAGATTTTGAGAGTTGTGGAGGGGAACTTTACTACACAAATAATAAATTACTTTTATGATCATAATAAATGTTTTTTGGAGCTTGGTGGCCACCAGTCACGGTCTGATTTTGTGGTTGTGGTTGAAAATCATAACGGTTTGGAAGGGTTACTAAATAAGTGACGCTGTAAAACGGCATGCAGAAAGTTTGTTAAACATGTTGAGATTTGAGTTTCTTCAGACTGAGTTTCATTATCCGGTGTCCTTATCAAACAGATGTGTGAGGGAAGCGAGAGGGTGTTTGTCATCGATGAGATCGGAAAGATGGAGCTGTTCAGCCAGGCGTTTATCCGTGCGGTGAGACAGACTCTGGACGGCTCCAGCTGTTCAATCCTGGGCACCATCCCTGTTCCTAAAGGAAAACCTCTCGTGCTGGTGGAGGAAGTGCGCAGCAGACAGGACGTCAAGATATTTATGGTAAAAATATGTTCACTGGAATTTTCCATGCAAACATCCTTGGCACCTTTCATTAGAACACTTAGACCTACTGTAGAGAGATGCTGCAGATGGAAAAAACTATAGTTCGTTCTTGTCCTTTTCCTACTTCAAACTATTTATATGACTCTATGGCACAGTCAAAAAATATTTAGCTCTAGCTGTGGCTGAAATCAGTCACTTGTTCACACATTTACTATTTTCAACATGGTGAATGGCACATAATGCACTATATAGGGGATAGGGAACAATCAGACAGCGTAAATATGCTTTCCATTGGGGTGTGTAAGTGAACCACCGCAGCTCCGGTCCAGAGACACGATAGCACAAAGCGGATCATGTGATCGAGTCGGTCCAGAGACACGACAGCACAGAACGGATCATGTGATCGAGTCGGTCCAGAGACACGACAGCACAGAGCAGATCATGTGATCGAGTCGGTCCAGAGACACGACAGCACAGAGTGGATCATGTGATCGAGTCGGTCCAGAGACATGATAGCACAGAGCGGATCATCGATCGAGTCGGTCCAGATACGACAGCACAGAGCAGATCATGTGATCGAGTTGGTCCAGAGACACGATAGCACAGAGCGGATCATGTGATCGAGTCAGTCTAGAAACACGATAGCACAGAGCGGATCATGTGATCAAGTCGGTCCAGAGACACGACAGCACAGAGCGAATCATGTGATCGAGTCGGTCCAGAGACACGACAGCACAGAGCGGATCATATGATCGAGTCGGTCCAGAGACACGACAGCACAGAGCAGATCATGTGATCGAGTCGGTCCAGAGACACGACAGCACAGAGCAGATCATGTGATCGAGTCGGTCCAGAGACACGACAGCACAGAGCGGATCATGTGATCAAGTCGGTCCAGATACGACAGCACAGAGCGGATCATGTGATCGAGTCAGTCCAGAAACACGATAGCACAGAGCGGATCATGTGATCAAGTCGGTCCAGAGACACGACAGCACAGAGCGGATCATGTGATCGAGTCAGTCCAGAAACACGATAGCACAGAGCAGATCATGTGATCGAGTCGGTCCAGAGTCACGACAGCACAGAGCGGATCATGTGATCGAGTCGGTCCAGAGACACGACAGCACAGAGCGGATCATGTGATCAAGTCGGTCCAGAGACACGACAGCACAGAGCGGATCATGTGATCGAGTCAGTCCAGAGACACGATAGCACAGAGCGGATCATGTGATCAAGTCGGTCCAGAGTCACGACAGCACAGAGCGGATCATGTGATCGAGTCGGTCCAGAGACACGACAGCACAGAACGGATCATGTGATCGAGTCGTGTCTCTGGACCGACAGCACAGGTCGGATCATGTGATCGAGTCGGTCCAGATACGACAGCACAGAGCGGATCATGTGATCGAGTCAGTCCAGAAACACGATAGCACAGAGCGGATCATGTGATCAAGTCGGTCCAGAGACACGACAGCACAGAGCGGATCATGTGATCGAGTCAGTCCAGAAACACGATAGCACAGAGCAGATCATGTGATCGAGTCGGTCCAGAGTCACGACAGCACAGAGCGGATCATGTGATCGAGTCGGTCCAGAGACACGACAGCACAGAGCGGATCATGTGATCAAGTCGGTCCAGAGACACGACAGCACAGAGCGGATCATGTGATCGAGTCAGTCCAGAGACACGATAGCACAGAGCGGATCATGTGATCGAGTCGGTCCAGAGTCACGACAGCACAGAGCGGATCATGTGATCGAGTCGGTCCAGAGACACGACAGCACAGAGCGGATCATGTGATCGAGTCAGTCCAGATACGACAGCACAGAGCGGATCATGTGATCGAGTCAGTCCAGAAACACGATAGCACAGAGCGGATCATGTGATCAAGTCGGTCCAGAGACACGACAGCACAGAGCGGATCATGTGATCGAGTCGGTCCAGAGTCACGACAGCACAGAGCGGATCATGTGATCGAGTCGGTCCAGAGACACGACAGCACAGAGCGGATCATGTGATTGAGTCGGTCCAGAGACATGATAGCACAGAGCGGATCATGTGATCGAGTCGGTCCAGAGACACGATAGCACAGAGCGGATCATGTGATCAAGTCAGTCCAGAAACACGATAGCACAGAGCGGATCATGTGATCAAGTCGGTCCAGAGACACGACAGCACAGAGCGGATCATGTGATCGAGTCAGTCCAGAGACACGATAGCACAGAGCGGATCATGTGATCGAGTCAGTCCAGAGTCACGACAGCACAGAGCGGATCATGTGATCGAGTCGGTCCAGAGACACGACAGCACAGAGCTGATCATGTGATCGAGTCGGTCCAGAGACACGATAGCACAGAGCGGATCATGTGATCGAGTCAGTCCAGAAACACGATAGCACAGAGCGGTTCATGTGATCGAGTCAGTCCAGAAACACGAGGCTGGAGATTTAGCTGCTCCATGTCAACTTTGCGAGTGACGTATGTACAGTTTCCCACAAAAACCATCACGACAGGTCTAAAATATAAACGCTTATAATAGGCTTACCATAGTGGATCAGGGTAAGACAAAACATGTTTTGGAAGAAGGATTGATGTAAATTTTGTTCATTTTGAACAGAAAAAAAAGTTACATAGTGTATCTTTAATGTGATGCATATTTGCCAGTCATACATTAATGAAATTGTGAATTGTTTCACAAAAGGAATGCATAAATCTTAAATTTACGACAAAGTTCCCCAAAAGATATATTATGCATGCTGGCCTATACAAAAAGGAAAATGGAAGTGTGGCTACATTTGAGCGTTCATTCGCGAGTCATCGCCCTGTGTGTCTAGACCAGCCTGTGATGAATCCAGGCGTGTGGAAACATACGGTGTGAACCCCAGTGCAGGTTTACATGTGTTGTGTGCTGATATGATGGTTGATAACACAGATTCCTTTACATTGCTTATTGTTTGGTCTGTATGGAATCTCCGCCCACATCAACAGAAGCTCCACAGAATTCAAACTTGCATTGTTCATCAAATTCTAAGCATTCCTCAATTCCTCATTTTTATGTGGTCAGTGTTTTGAGAAATAAGTATTTAACTCTTTCCCCACCAACGTTTTTAAAAGAAGTTGCCAGCCACCGCAAGGGTTTTTGATCATTTTCACAAAAATGTAATGGCCCATAGAATATTGTGTTGTATGAATATCTGAGCATGCAATATATCAAGCTTCATGCATTCCTTTTTTATCAACACTTAAATATGGGTAAGTTTCATTAAAAAAAGCAACATTTTGAACAAAAAGCTGAGAAAATCACGTTTTTGTAAAAGACTACATCCAGATCAGATTCAGAACGATGATCAAACACAAATGGAGTCGATGGAGTCCATCAACACCCCAAATGCTTGCACAGTCCTACAGCTCGTCCTGGGTTGACATTTCATTCAGTGACATTAGATAGTTTTGATTTATATGCTGTTTAATGTTGATGATTACGTTATTTTACATATGCTTACATACGATCGCTTGTTTTATTGCGTCTCATTCGCGTGTGTTTTGATCAGGAGATTCTGTACTCATTCAGAAGATGCGTAATAGCGCCCCCTAGCGTATAACAGTGAAAACACAGAAACCCGGAAAATTCCGTGTTTGGCAGGGAAGCGTTTTCTCATAAATAACGGAAAATTCTGTGTTAAAGGGAAAGAGTTAAAGGGGCTATATGTAAGAATTTATGTATTAATCGCTTGTTTTATTGGCAATAAAAACTTAGCCGTGAGTATATCGGGGCTTTGAATCACGTTCCCTGCGTCCCAATGTCCATACTATCCATCCTAAATAGTATGTGAGATTAGAATAAGTGTGTGTCCCAAGGCATAGTATGTTGAAAAAAGTGTGTCAAAAGTCCCCAGATGGTCTACTATTTCCGGTAGATTGCACACTCTAACGGCTAATAATGCCCATAACCCATTGCATTTTGGAGGAGGATTTGGTTCAGAACTACAAACATGAGTAAAAAGTGTTAAAAATCTACAAAACATGGCGGATATGAGCAACTGACGGTGAGAGGTTTATGCTGCGTTCCAGGCAACCCGTAACCTGTGTTTTTCTACCCGTGAAAGTGCACTGGAACAGCAGTCAAACCCGTGACTTCCCACCCGTGAACTCGTACTAGATCGATGTCACATAGCCCGCGAAACAACAATGGCAGCCCCTACGGATATACAAATAACGTAAAATAAAAGGTATAACAGCTTCTCTTGCGTTATGCGCCAATTTTTTCTCCTCCGTTTCCCTCAAATAAGCAAGGAGTAAGCACCTTTGGCGATAGAAATTATTTTAAATAAGCATAAGCCCCGTACGGTCCACCATGCTTTGTTTACATCTAGCTACCACAATTCCTTGCGCTCAGGCAGTTTGGCATGACTTTGCCTGGACGCTACAAAGTCGTGAGTCGTGGTTTGAGTCTTAACTTACGGGCTCAAAAACCTGCCTGGAACGCAGCAATAGATAAAGGTTTAAGTGATAAGTCAAAGTTTAACCTGAAAAAATATTCATTTAATGTTATTCGTGTTATATTTCATCTGCAATAACAATCTTTTATAAAGATTTGTTTGGCCATTAACTTTTAAATGCATTGTTATGCATTAATATGAGAAGTTCTTTGCATGAAAGACTCACTCAATGTGCTACAAAATTTCTCTCCAATGTGAAATGAAATGAAATGTGGAGGATTTTAACTGTGACAAGATGATTGACAGGCCCCTTTACAGTGACAGGATGCGACAGAGAGCAAACACGCAGAGCTTGTCTACTCTTTTTCTTCACAAAAAGAGTCCATACTTCTAGGGCGTAGTATAAGTAGGTGAATTGGGATGCATCAGTTCAGTTTTTTGTATGTTACGTGTGCACGAGTGTGAGCATGAGCATTGAGTTGAGCTGTCTGCAGTTCACTTAACGGCCACTGGTGTCGCTAATAACAAGTGTTTCTGAATTCTACATATAGCACGTTTAAATAATTTAACAGTGCTACTTTCACTTTATAATGCTCTCTGCTACCTATATATACAATAAAGAGCTCAAATTGCATTGTATAGATCCATTCTGCAGAATTCTACAGACAATTAGCAAAGACCGTTTGAAATGCATCGTTTAACTTCAATGTTGACATGTTTCAGGTTTAGTTTCATGCAATTATAGTTCCTACAGTCGTGGAATTTTTAATTTGTCATTTTTATTTTTAAATTGTAATTTTGCCAAGCTTGGAAAAGTCTGATATATAGGCTGCTCTTTTAGAGTGCAAACTCTATGAAATTATATTTAAAGTCTTATTAAAATCACAAACAACTGGGAAAAATCATGGAAACTTGAGCTGGGAACAGTTATTTATGTTTGCTCATTTCATAATTGCTCATCTTTTCCTTTCTCATTTTCTTCAAAAAATGTAAAATTCCAGTTAAGTTCTGTGGTCTGTTTTTCCTCCCACAGGTCACAAAGGAAAACCGAGACACGATCTTTGATGACATTGTGTCTGCTGTACAAGAGTGCCTGAAGTAAACGAGGAGGAGGAACTGATAAACTACTGATAATATATTTCTTAAGTCATTTTTATTTTTGTTAGCCAACCAGCCCTTCAAGCGCTCCATTCTTTGAATACAGTGCAGTGTGACACACGTGTTAAATACATGCATGTGAATGAGCATCTCTCTCTCATACACGTCTCATAATGGATCGACCTCTGCATTATTGATTGGGAGCAAGTGCACTGGAGGAAGGGAGCGTGAGAGCCATGGATACTGTGGATGAAGACGAGATGATGCCCCTGTGAACACTCGTCAGGCCTTTCAATTCAATAGAGAGGCCACTAAGGCGCCGACCTTTCCTCTTGCAGAGACGTGCACTTCCTGTATCTATGTTTCCCATTAAAAACAGGAAAACAAATTAATATTTGAGAGGACAACACTGTCAGGCTTCCAGATGTTTTATTTATTAAAACAACTCCTCATAATTCCTTGAATATGGAAACGTGTGCCTTAATATGCCTAAAATATGCCTTCTGTCTTTTTTAGAACACAGAAGGACAAAATTTCACTTTTATGATACTTTTTTGAATAGAAAATACTGTTGTGATTCACTAAAACCTTGGTCTGCGCAAAATTAGATTTCAGAGCTACAACTCTTGAAGGAATAACACCATAAATTTGGCTTTTCCTCACACAAAGCTATAATATGACTTGGAATGTCATATGAACTATTGTTATGGGTTTTTTTTGTTGTCCTTTTTGGTACTTGACAGTCCCTGGTCAATATGTGCTTTTGCCAAGCAATTCTGGAAAACATCTCATTTGTTCAACAGAAGAAAGATAAACAGGTTTTGAATGATATGTTGAGTAAATGATAGATTTTTGTTTTGTTTTTCATGAACATATAACATTCCTTTATTAAAAACAATTGTAAAAAAATAAGAGTCATTGAGCGTGATCACAGATGGCCAATCCAATGCTATTAATCTAACCATAACCACTGTTCAAAAATATGCATGTCGACATTAATGCATGTAAAATGAATGATCACAGATGACCATATCTATTAATCCAACAGCCCCCCCCCCCCCAACTTTATAATTTTTTTTCTCACTTTAAGCATTTTAAGCACTGTATTTAAAATAAAAATAAGCAATTTAGCCAGAAAGTGCTCGTGAAGGTTGTGTGCTCGTGTTCAATCTATAGTGTTGTGCTTTTGTGAAATCAAATTAAAAATTCATCTGCCATTGCATTTGCATTAATTAGTGAAGATTTCCTCTTACATATGCTGCGATCAGACCTCATTCACAAACAAAACTCAACTGTGCTTTTGTCTGCATATAAATATAATTTGTTTTTGCAAGACTGAGGTCTAGAGATGAACAGACCAAGGCTCAGTTTGTTAACAGCTTTTCCAAAAGCAAAGGAAAGAGAAAAAGCCACTGCCAGGCGAGATGTGCGTCACAGACGATTCTGTGCCAGTTTCATCTCTGCATTGACGTCCAGCATCAGACGCAGGTCTCTGACTCATGAATCATCTGGTGAAGTCTATGTTTTAGTGTGTATACACATCATATTCCTAGTTATTGCTCATATAGTTTTCAACTTGCATGTAAGGGGTCTCAAAAAGTTTAAAATTCAACCTGAGATGACATTCGCAGCCTTTTTTACTTGCATATTCTGTCGAAAGTAACTCAAGAATGGATCTGCTGTGAACGCCCCCCTAAAAAGTGTTGAAACATCACTTTTAAAGTCCATTCTTGTGATAGTCTTTTCTACCCTATTGTGACTATATCCAAGTTAAATGGCTTCTCGAACAAGAAAAATGTTGGGTGGGGCTTGATTTTGTCCGTGGGGAATTGGTTGGATGGTTGGATTGTCGGGGTTTGCTATTGGTGGATCTGATGGGAGTGACAGGTTGCCCCGCCCTCATCATCAGAGAAAAGAAGAAATGTCACTGCAGGAGGGAGGGGAAGTTATTTTGTTTAAAGATTGCGAGACACATGAATTTAACAAAATGATGATGTGCACGGATAAATAATTTATAATAAATGCTGCAAAAATTTTTGATTTGAACACAACCACCTTCATGTCCAATGTTCCTTAAATATCGATGAAAATCAAACTTCTCTCTCATTATACGAAAATCTAAAAAATCTTTACTGTTATTAATTGGACTCGGGATCAAACTGATACGGCACAGAAGCCACGGGGCTTGCCGGTTATGGTAAGGTGTGTTAAGTTTCTGACACGCGCTCAAAGCGGTAGACCAATCAAAACAGACTTTGGCCGGCTGACCAATGACAGCAGACTTGACTTTTCTAGAGGTGGGTTTTAAAGAAACTGAAACTTGTTGAAAGTTGTGTCCCAAATGACACACTATGCAGTTATACTATGCCCTATGTACTCAAGCATGTTATTTTATAAGGTTATTTTGCCATTTAACATCCAAGTCTGATGCCCCCCTCCCCTCCGAATGTTCAGTGTTAACACTCGCACTATATATATACTACAAAACAGCATATAATAGTGCATACGTATGTGAATTGGGATGCACCTTAAAACAGAGCGTTCAGACAGGATGAAAACAGGTGCTGCAACAATTTAAAAGTTATATGAAAAATAATCAGTTTTTTGAACATGATATCATGTAAATGGATTCTAGTAGAACCCCTGAACACAATTATGAACCTGTAAATTAGCATAAGAGGGGCCCTTTAATTTTGGAATTTATGTTTCTGAATTACCATGTGTGTGTATTTGTTTCAAGGCTGCATTTAAGTAATTTTTTTTATGCCCTTCCCTCCATCTCGTTCACTCGGATGTACATCATTGCTTACGTTGCACAAGTGCCCACTACTGGTGGAACCCTTGAAATGTGTTTAAATGGAATGTCCTAAGCCCTTGATCACTTGGAATCCACAATGGCGCTGATTTATTATTCATAATTTTTTTCCTGAAGTGTATATGTTGAGGGTCTGTTCAAATAAACTTCCCTCGCCCACTTGAAGTTGAATGCACTTCAAAATGGCGACGGGGAAGTGTTTAGGGAAGTTTGCGAATGTTTGTCTAAAATAGGAGTTAAAACGCAGCTCAGGTCATTTGAAGGTGAAGGGCTGCAGAAGGCCAGACAGATTGAGAAGGGGATTGTGCAGAGTTGTGGCTGTCAGGGGACTGGTAAGGGTCACCCCGTTGCTATTCTCTTCAAGGCAGTGCCAATCGCCTGCAGCGGCAGCACAGATGGATTATATAATAGTGCTGACGGGGGCCGTGCCAACGCCTGTCCCGTACCTCACCCACTGCGACCGCCATCTCTGCCAGAGACGACTGACCCAATATGCGTCTGTGTTCCAACCTTTATCTAACCTCATGTCTTCTTGCATAACAAACCAGTGAATAACATGTGCCTTGGGAAATAGATGTAACCATGAATAAAGGAATATGTTTCACATGAAAGGGCAATAACATTCAGTTAAGTAGACAAATAGACTCATTTTACTAATAAAGATTATATCTAAAGACTATATCAAGCTGATATATCAAGTGAGAGGCTGTTTGCATGTTGCCATGTGATTGCTAGGATGTTTTGGGTGGTTTCCAGGGTGTTGCTATGCAGTTGCTAAGGCATTCTGTGGGGATGTTAGTGTGTTGCTATACGATTACTAGGATGTTTTCGTGGTTTCCAGGGTATTGCTATACGATTACTAGGATGTTTTTGGTGGTTTCCAGGGTGTTGCTATGCAGTTGCTATGGTATTTTGGGTGGTTGCATTGCTAGTGTGTTGCCATGCGATTACAAGGATGTTTTGGGGGTTTCCAGAGTGTTACTATGCAGTTGCTAGGGTATTCTGTGTGTTTGCATGTTTCTATGCAGTTGCTAAGAAATTGTGAGGGGCTGTTAACATGTTGCCATGTGATTGCCAAGATGTTTTGGGTGCTTTCCAGGGTGTTGCTATGCAGTTGCTAAGGCATTCTAAGGGGATGTTAGTGTTGCTATACGATTACTAGGATGTTTTGAGTGGTTTCCAGGGTGTTGCTATGCTGTTGCTGTGGTATTTTGGGTGGTTGCATTGCTAGGATGTTGCTATGCAGTTGCCAAGGCATTCTGAGGGGTTGTTAGTGTGTTTCTGTACGATTACTAGGATGTTTTCGGTGGTTTCCAGGGTGTTGCTATGCAGTTGCTATGGTATTTTGGGTGGTTGCATTGCTAGTGTGTTGCCATGCGATTACAAGGATGTTTTGGGGGTTTCCAGGGTGTTACTATGCAGTTGCTAGGGTATTCTGTGTGTTTGCATGTTTCTATGCAGTTGCTAGGGAATTGTAAGGGGCTGTTAGCATGTTGCCATGTGATTGCCAAGATGTTTTGGGTGCTTTCCAGGGTGTTGCTATGCAGTTGCTAAGGCATTCTGAGGGGATGTTAGTGTGTTGCCATGCGATTACTAGGGTGTTTTGGGTGGTTTCCAGGGTGTTGCTATGCAGTTGCTAGGGTATTTTGGGTGGCTGCATTGCTAAGATGTTGCTATGAAGTTGCTTAGGCATTCTGAGGGGCTGTTAGTGTGTTGCTATGTGATAGCTGGGATGTTTTGGGGGGTTTCCAGGGTGTTGCTAGTGTATTCTAGGTGGTTGCATTGCATTTATGTTCCAATACAGTTGCTAATTAAAATAAAATGGCAAAATAATTCCACATTTCTATGACATTCTGGTCTCTAGAATCTGTCACTCCTTCAATATAGGCTAAGTAAGATTTTTCTTGTCTGTTTAATGGTCTGATGGGTATGTTTGATTGCTTAGAAAAGTTGCATTATATTTTGAGGTTATATTAGACTACCAAGTTTCTGCATAAATGTTGACTAATTCTCTTTTATAGTAATAAAAGCATTTAACACCAGAGTATCATTACACCTAAAGATTTTGTATCCTGTTTTTTATTCATTTTCCTCTAAAATTGCTTTCAGTGCCGTTCCCTTGTGCGCACTAAAGATGAGTTTAGCCTCAGCGAAAATGGACAAAAGCAATTTCTAGAAGTATACTTTATCTTAGCTTGCAGAACAGCCTTGGTCATAACCACGAGTGTCTGCCCATAAGAGCCCCTCCATTCGGTGCCAACACATACAGATGGTGAGGAGCGCGTGTATGTGTGTGTATTTCTTCACTCATTGACAGAGCCGTCAACACAAAGCCTTACTGAATAAGCATGTTTGGACGCCTTCGAATCGGCTTTCATTTCCATATCGCTGACATACATTCAGAGAGGGCAGACGCTAAATGTCCAACCCCTCCCTGAATGAAGCCCGGGGGGGTTTACAAAATCTCGGGCTTATAGAAAATAGCGAGGGAGCTTTTGTGAGCACCCTTTTAATATATTATAGTGTACAATAAGCTTCCTCACACATTGAGATGAATCACAACAGACAGGCGTGCTGCCAATTAACCACTGGCTCAGAATATAACAAATGAGAGATGCACTCTGAATAAAGCAGAATAAAGAGTGAGACGGCAGCATATATTAGTCTGAGATAATGAATTAGTAAATGCATAAAAGATAGACTTCGGAAATTAAAGCCAGCACAATATTTAGTTCAAAAGGGTGGAACAGAATTCAGGGGTCTTGAAATGTGTTTTTCAAAGGTGAAAGCTGTTTCATCTTAACGTTAATGATAATTTATATATATATATATATATATCTTCATTTAAGGGCTTCTTCATTTTTCAGAAAATATTGATTGCAATAATGAAATATTTGCAATTAGTTTAACAAATAAATGTAGTTAATTTGTTAATTTATTGACAGCTCATATACATGCAAAACTGCTTATTTATATCATATTTACACAATTAACCCTTTGTTTGCATATTGGAATTATTTGCAATTAGTTAATAAAATTATAATTCAGTTCAAATTCAGGCAAAACTGCTCATCAGATTTATTTATATCAGATTTACACATTTAACCCTTTGTTTGCATATTGAATTATTTGCCATTAAATTAAATTATAATGAATTCAGTTCATGTTTTAATTGATTGGCAGCTGAAATATACATATAAATCTAATAAGCAGAAAATATTGATTGCAATATTGAAATATTTGCAATTATTTTAACAAATAAATGCAGTTAATTTATTGACAGCTCATATACAGGCAAAGCTGCTTATTATTTATATCAGATTCACACATTTAACCCTCCGTTTACGTATTGAATTATTTGCTAAATCAAATTATAATTCAGTTCATTTTTTTAAATGATTGACAGCTGAAATACAGACAAAACTGCTCATCAGATTTACACATAACCCTTTGTTTGCATATTGAATGATTTCCAATTAAACTAATTATAATTAATTGAGTTCATTTTTTAAATGATTGACAGCTGAAATACAGACAAAACTGCTTATCAGACCTTTATACCAGATTTACATATTTATATACTGAATTATTTGCAATTAGTTAATAAATGATAATTAATTCAGTTAATTGTTTAATTGATTCACAACTCAAATAGACTAAACTGATAAAGCATATTACATATTAATTGTGGAAATTTGAGATATATATATATATATATATATATATATATATATATCAAATTTCCACAATTAATACATTTGTTTGCATAACCTTTAACCTGAAAGCAGAACAAAAGTACAGGACCGACCACAAGAGCAGAACTTCCCTGTAAAAGCGCTGCGAGGCGAGCCGTGATCAAAACACACGTGTAGGGTTTCACCTTTGAAGACACAGATCAAAGCCGCTGAGGAAGACCACAGTAAAGAGATATAAAAGCACAGATCACTGGAGACCAGAACGCGACAACAAACACTCGATACCAGACACCTGTTCATGAGCAACACACTCTTTTAAAAAAAACAAGCTTGGTGAAGAAGTCAGTTTGATGCAATAAAGCTAGACTGCAATAAACAATTGCATGCATCCCTGGTGCAACTTGCGAGAAGATCTCTCAGTATATACCAGGAATAGAGGTTATGCGCAACAACTTTCCGTATTCTGTATAACAGGTTGCATCGCTTCCGGTTCTGGTCTTTTGTATGTGCGTTGTTAAATATAAAGCCGTTTTACTCAAGATGCCTTCAAAGGAGCAACTCATAAAGTTTTCCTGTTGCTCAAACAGCTTGCAACACCAAAATCATGGGTCCAAATTCCTAGAAATTCATAACTGATAAAATGTCCACTTAAGTATTTGCCAAATGCATGAATGTGAAATTATTATCTGTGCTAATCAACAGAATTGAGACGAATGCTGCACATCAACACAATCATTATGAAACGTTTGCTCCAGTAAAGAGCTCTTGTTTCTCAGCATTCATTTGACAAACACATCCTTAGTGTCCTGAGACGGGATATAGGATTCCAGCCTCCTCATATGAATCAGTGATACTGAGAGAGGTCGTGACCTCTGAGGCTACTGGCCACTGGTGACAATAACAAGAGAGATGGTCAGAAACCGCCCTCAGGGACACATTTGGACAGAGTTTCCCATGACACCGGGTCAAACCCTTCAGCTCAAACTCAGAACATATTACATTTACAAGAGGAATCTGTTGAAAGTTAGCTAGCGAATTTTTGACCAACTAGATTTAACTCATCACCACCAAGATGCTTTGCAAACACCACTAGAAATATACCATGAAATACTACAGTATATTTTGAAGTACCTTACAGAACCACAAATGTGTTGTTCAACCACGTTGGTTAATGATGTCAAGTGGTGGAGTAATAATAACTTTTAATTAATCTGTTTGAGAGTGAATAAATGCTAGATTTTTTGACATGCCATCTGAGGATTAATTCTCATTTTTCTCAGTTATTTTGCTTTATTTCCAGATTTAATCATCGGCTCATTCTTACATACTAGAGCAGTTACACACATGCACACTCTTCAGAAACACTGCTTTAAATCTCGACAAACTAACCGTAAATGACATTCGAAATATATATTCGAAGTAAAAGATATAGATTGTACTGTATGTCAGCTTGCTTATTTTGCTCAAGATAAGGATTTATTAAGTCCACGTCATGCAAACAAGAAACATATGCTTTAACCACAGGTCGAGAGCGGTCGTTCCAACCACTAAACTTTTGCAATGCTGTTCACGAATGGAACATTATGGTTCTCGTTTAACTATGCTGATAACGACACAGCGATTTTTTTTATTGTTTTGAAATAAGTCTCTTCTGCTCACCGAGGCTGTATTTATTTGATCAAAAAAACAGTAAAAACAGCAATATTGTGAAATATTATTACAAAAATTGTTGTGGATTTGTCATGTCAAACTGCAAAACTATACATGCATGCAATGATATTTTCACATTTATCATATTGCATTACATCATGGTCACAAGCCTCCAAAACTAAATTAAAGCCTGTTAGTTCAATATACAAACAGGCAATAAAAGTTATGGACCAGAAACCAATGAGATGGCATCACTGTAATGTTTTAAAAAAAGCATAACCTTCTTAGCTTTGACAGTTTTGTCGATTTTAATCATCTCAAACTGTTTTTTAAATGTCTGATGAATCATGTGTCATCTCTGTTTTCTGAATTGGTCAGTAGGCACACGAGCCACTATCAGTGGCGACTGTATTGTCCCTAAGAATAAGACATCATTTGGTCAGTCTGCTTTTTTGGCAAAAGGGCCAAAACTCTGGAATGCTTTACCTACTAATTTAAAAATAGAGACTAACGGCAATGCTTTTTACAGAGCACTTAAACAATGGTTAAAAACAAAACAACAGTGCTCGCATGAATCGCCTCACACTGGGTTATTGCTTTATAGTCTTTGTATGAAAATAATTTGGAATATACACTCACCTAAAGGATTATTAGGAACACCATACTAATACTGTGTTTGACCCCCTTTCGCCTTCAGAACTGCCTTAATTCTACGTGGCATTGATTCAACAAGGTGCTGAAAGCATTCTTTAGAAATGTTGGCCCATATTGATAGGATAGCATCTTGCAGTTGATGGAGATTTGTGGGATGCACATCCAGGGCACGAAGCTCCCGTTCCACCACATCCCAAAGATGCTCTATTGGGTTGAGATCTGGTGACTGTGGGGGCCATTTTAGTACAGTGAACTCATTGTCATGTTCAAGAAACCAATTTGAAATGATTCGAGCTTTGTGACATGGTGCATTATCCTGCTGGAAGTAGCCATCAGAGGATGGGTACATGGTGGTCATAAAGGGATGGACATGGTCAGAAACAATGCTCAGGTAGGCCGTGGCATTTAAACGATGCCCAATTGGCACTAAGGGACCTAAAGTGTGCCAAGAAAACATCCCCCACACCATTACACCACCACCACCAGCCTGCACAGTGGTAACAAGGCATGATGGATCCATATTCTCATTCTGTTTACGCCAAATTCTGACTCTACCATCTGAATGTCTCAACAGAAATCGAGACTCATCAGACCAGGCAACATTTTTCCAGTCTTCAACTGTCCAATTTTGGTGAGCTCGTGCAAATGCTTTGCTGCATACCTCGGTTGTAACGAGTGGTTATTTCAGTCAAAGTTGCTCTTCTATCAGCTTGAATCAGTCGGCCCATTCTCCTCTGACCTCTAGCATCAACAAGGCATTTTCGCCCACAGGACTGCCGCATACTGGATGTTTTTCCCTTTTCACACCATTCTTTGTAAACTCTAGAAATGGTTGTGCGTGAAAATCCCAGTAACTGAGCAGATTGTGAAATACTCAGACCGGCCCGTCTGGCACCAACAACCATGCCACGCTCAAAATTGCTTAAATCACCTTTCTTTCCCATTCTGACATTCAGTTTGGAGTTCAGGAGATTGTCTTGACCAGGACCACACCCCTAAATGCATTGAAGCAACTGCCATGTGATTGGTTGATTAGATAATTGCATTAATGAGAAATTGAACAGGTGTTCCTAATAATCCTTTAGGTGAGTGTATATATTTATATTTGGGTGTTTATACATTTTTTTCTCGTTCTCTCTTTTTGTAATTTTATGGTATTCCTGTTTTTCCTGTTCTTCTTTTTCTTTTACTATTATTATTATTATCATTGTAATTGTTAGCTTTTTTTTTTCTCCTTTTTTTAAATTATTATTATTATTATGTTTTTTGTTTTTTATTATTATTATTATTATTTCAGCATTGTTATTATTATTGTTTTTTACCCTATTTAAAAAAGCCTCCCGTGGACAGGTGTTGAAAATTAGCATGTGTGCTAATACACCTAAGCAAATGCATATGGTTCGTCCAATGTAATTGTTATGTCCATGTCAAATAAATCGAATAAATAAAAAATAGTAAATACAAATTTAAAATAACTGTTTTCTATGTGAATATATTGTAAAATGTAATTTATTCCTGTGATCAAAGCTGAATTTATCATCATTACTCCAGTCTTCAGTGTCACATGATCCTTCAGAAATCATTCTCATATGATGATTTGATGCTCAAGAAACATTATCAATGTTGAAAACAGTTGTGCCGTTTCATATTTTTGTGGAAGTTTAAAATATATTTAAACACAAAACAGCTATTTTTAATTATTCATAATTTTTAACCCTTAAGTTGTGTTCGGGTCATTTTTTTTTTCCCATTAATGTTATTGCATTAGACTAAAACTTACTGACTTTGCTCACAGAGTATAACTACTTCCCAAATTTTATTTGGATAATTTTTGTACTTGAGGTGTTCCCAGTCATCTTTTTATGCTATATTATCACCAAATATTGGATTATTTTTTCTTTCTGTTAGGACAGGTTTTGTATTTATTTTTGAAGCTGACTGATTGTAGGTCTCATTGACCTGAGCTTATGTTGGTCAAAATTGACCATCCATTCAAAATGAACGGGGAAGATCACAAATAAGAGAAACATTTGGAGCATGTTCACATATGAACATGTGTGCTTGCAAAGATAAATGCCTCAGACCTGTGCACACACATATTATTGCACACACATGCATACACACACATGCACATGTAACCCCTCTTGTTCGAGCTCCAAGCGAGACTCAAACCCGGCATGAGAGTCAGATGCTCTAACAAGGAGGCTAAAGTCTGCAACCCCTAGTGTCAGCCGCGAGAGCGTCTCTTGAGATCAGAGGAGTGAGGTTTACTCGCACAGCAACTACTAGCTGGCCTCCGTTACACTCACCCCTCTAAACCTCACTCTCATCCGGGTTACGGCACCAATGTAACCCCTCCTGTTTGAACCAGCCCGCTCTAAGCGGGACTTGAAACCGGGTCCGCCGGCATGAGAATTGGATGCTCTAACAAGAAGGCTAAAGGCTGCAACCCCTAGTGTCAGCCGCTAGAGCATCTCCTGAGATCAGAGGAGTGAGGTTTACTCGCACAGCAACTACTAGCTGGCCTCCGTTACACTCACCCCTCTAAACCTCACTCTCATCTAACCCCTCCTGTTCGAACCACCCACTCCAAACGGGACTCGAACTCGGGTCCACCAGCATGAGAGTCGGATATGGAAAGCCACGACTGCCAAAATAGAAAATAAATAAATACATAAATAAATATACAAAGAAATGTAAAAAAGCAAAAATAAATAAATCTATAAATAAATATACATAGAAAAGCAAAAAAACCAAAAATAAATATTTATTTATACATTTATTTCCTTATTTATGTATATATATTTTTTTCACATTTATTTATTTATTCTTTTATTTATTTTTACATTTATGTATTTTTACATTTCTTTGTCCGTAGGGTAATGAGGAGGGCGTGGTTTACCCTTAGACATAGCAATCGAGCTCAGAGTAGACGAGGGCGAAGCGTTGAGGAAATCAAATGTGCCCATGGAAACGGAGCTGGTGAAACACACACGCCATGCATTAAACATACACACAGATGCATCATCCTCTTTCAAACAGCACCTGCCGCGTGCCCTCATATTTTTGAGCTAACTGCATTTTAATGTAACTTCCAAAAACAATACTAACAGCAACAGAAACAAACTTATTTTCTATTAAGCGGTGGTAGTCTTTAGCCTACCCCCATAAACTGATGTCCAGGGGCAACCTTATTAAATGTATGAACGGAGTTAAACCCAATCGATAAATTCAGTTAGATGATGAGGCTGTAGGGCAGCTAGCCTACCAGTCCAATCAGAGCTTCCAATACAGAAGAGATATTATTGCATTTACACAGAAATTCGCCTACAGGTGAATAAAAATATTATGAGTTAAGTGTTTTACATTTTGTAGACAGACAGAAGGTGACAGCAAGTCACTGTCTTAACGAGTGAGTTCAATCCATTCGTTTGATTCTTTCAAATACGCCGAAAACAACACGACGTGTAGTGGTTCAGCTGTAGATTTGTTTCTGTGATAATTTCTATTTAGGCCTATGCGTTATTTAAAAATAATAATAATAAATAAATAAATATGGGGTCATGTTCGGGGGAACAACATAATTGTTGACATAATGGACTATTTCTCGGGGCCATGAGTTTAATGCACAAACCTGCGTAACCATAGCAACTATTCAGAAATGGAAATTACGAATGCATTAATATTTTGTTTTGAATTTCAGAAAAGTCGAATTAATATTTACAGGTTTGTATCAGAATAGAATTATTATTGTCATTGTAACCAAGTATCATCATACTGATCAAATATCGAAGCTATCTCTATCTAATAGGCTACTTTAAAGGTCATATCAAATTATTTATTGTTACATTTTTTCTGTAGCCGAACAACTGTCAAAAAACAGTAAAAAGATATATAGGCTAGGCTACATAACTTTTTAATTATTATTATTATTATTATCATTATTATTTACAAATCGCACCCTTTAGGCTTTAGGCACAACGCACGGGTGTTATATTCCCTAAACAAACGTATCTTTTCTTTCTTTCTTATTATTATTAAGCTATTGTTATTATCATCATCATACTGGCCAAAATAAAATTAAATAGACTATATGAAATAGGCCTATAAAGTTAAATTCTTGTAAAATAAACCAGTACACTCAGTGCGCCTATCAAAGCTTGCCATTGGTCTAATATGCATGGTAGGCATAAACATACACATAAATTAGCCTAACGGGCTAACTGTAAACTGACAGTACCGAAACTAATAGTTATGTCTCCTCAAAAATATGAGAGCACATGGCAGGTGCTGTGAAAGAGGATGATGCATCTGTGTGTATGTTTAATGTGTGTGTGTTTCACCAGCTTCATTTCCATTAGCACATTTGGTTTATCTAATTCTGGATATTTCCAGTTGATAACTTAGCCTAAGACGTGTGATTAATAATAAGACCACACCAAGAAAAACCCATTATACTCAGTGATGCTGTGACTGTCCACACGTGAAGTGACGCGACGCGACAAAACGTTCTACTGTAACCGACGCCTTGTTCTATTTTGGATCTTTGAAATATGCGTTGTATTTTAAGCGTTTGTCACATGTTGTGCATGTACAAATAGGAAATATGAAATATTGAAATATGAATGTGAAGTGAATTTGTGCTCTCGTTTCAAATGCATTGATCAATATGCTTGCATTGACATGATTCACTGTAGCCTATATGTGCGCTGCTTACTTTCCGTGTGTTCTGACCGGTAATGGAAATATCAAGCTAGTCCCTGTTACCAGATCTGTTGAAGATGTTGCTGTTCATGTTTGTTAGCCCAGGACATTTTACAAATCAAGACTAGACGATGTTCTACGGCAATGTCCGGAATAAAGAGTAGCCTATCCATGTCGCACAGTAAGATTTAAGATTTTGGCCAAGTCATTCATCACAGACAGTATCGACGTCTAGGCTATACTTATTGTATTTCGGCCACACCACAAGGTGTCACTGTGGCCTCAACGCTTCGCCCTCGCCTACTCTGAGCTCGATTGCTATGTCTGAGGTAAACCACGCCCTCCTCATTACCCTACGGACAAAGAAATGTAAAAATACATAAATGTATAAATAAAAAAAGTATAAATGAATAAATGTGGAAATAAATAAAAATAAAAAAATAAATATACATAAGGAAATAAATGTATAAATAATTATTTATTGTAGTTTTTTTGCTTTTCTATGTATATTTATTTATAGTTTTATTTATTTATTTTTAATTTTGGCAGCTATTCCATAGTCGGATGCTCTAACAAGGAGGCTAAAGGCTAGTGTCAGCCGCTAGAGCGTCAGAGGGGTGAGGTTTACTCGCACAGCAACTACTAGCTGGCCTCCGTTACACACACACATACTATTTTGAGTATTACAGGCTTTCTTTTTCACAACTTTATCCTCAGATCATGAGGTCCACGATCAAACAGTTTCATAAATAAATACAAAACCTGTCCTAATTAAAAGAAAACAAGTTGACAAAAATATTGAATCCAATAATTGGTGATATACGTATAGCATAACAAGTGATTTCTTTCAAAAACTTGAAAAATCTTAATTATTCTGGAAGTGTATATAAAATATCATTGATAATTTGATAAATATTAAGTGTTTCTTTGGTTCAGGCAAGAATATAGACTTGAGAATGTGAGACGCCTGTTAGTGCACATTGATTTCTTCTTTCTTGTCCCATAGAGTCAAGTGAGTTTGACCTGTGACGTGATCAAGTGTTGACAGCGGGACAGGCTACAGGAGCGGGTCATGACCTCTGTGACACGGGGCAGTGGAGGCGACACATGCCCCTCTGCCCTGCCATTGACCAGGTACTCTCCAATTCAGTCCTTCTGATGACCGGTAGAGAAAGCCTCGATTGTTGGCTTTCATCAGTGTAATTGACTCGTGACCACCAGTCAATGGTCTTTTTAAACCGGCTCTGCTCATTTATCAACATCGTGGAGTAAAAGTGACAGCAGGACCATCAGAATGAGACTGGTGGCCCCAGACTTCTGGACCTATGACATTTAAATATTGATGTTTGCCTCAGACGTTTCTCCTAAAATTCCTTAAGAGAAATAAAAATCAATAGTTGACACAGTAAGAGCTATAGCAGCTCAGATCAAGCTGAAATTGATCCATTTTCTGTATTTGATCTTTTGAGATCTCATTTGTGATTTTCTTTCCTGCGGGATGTTTTTAATGACCACAGACGAATGTTTTTAGTGAAAAGTCCTTGAAACTAGAGAGTTTTTCATTCTTCATTGATTCATTATGAGCACCAGGGAACAAACTGGGGTGAGATGTGATGTGAACGGACAGGAAAATAGCAGTAATGCTAAACTTTGCTCAGTGTAAACGACTGACTCATTGAAATAATGAGTCTTTGACAGAGAAGTGGGTTTAATTAATGCCCTGTCTCGCTGATGTCAGGCATACAGCCAAACACAGGAATAAATTACATTTTAAAATATATTACATTTACAATACAAAACAGCTATTGTAAAAGTAACATCTTGCTGTTTTTACTGTATTTTGGATCAAATAAATGCAACCAAGGCATTTCTAGGCACGCATTGAGGTTTTCTGAGTGGTTTTAGCATGTTGCTAGGGTGTTGCTAGAGTATTCCAGGTGGTTACAAGGGCGTTGCTAAGGTGTTCTGAATTATTTTAGCATGTTACTAACTTGCTACTGTAGGCAGCTGCTTTCCAGCTAATCATTTTGGTTCCCAGCACTTTCTGTTTCCCAAAACTTGTTGGGAACGTTCCCAAAACATGTACTTGTAACGTTTGTTTTTGGTTAGCCAGGAACGTTTTTGTTATGGAAATAGAGCGTTTAAGTTTGCAGAACGTTCCCCTAACCTTCCCGTAATGTTCCCTGAATATGTAAGATTTCGTAACTTGTGTCACTGTACCACAGTAACAGCTGTTGTTAAAGTGCCCCTATTATGCCATTTTAAAGTTTCCTAATTTAGTTTTGGAGGTCTCCAACAACAGGTTTACATGCATCAAAGGTCAAAAATGTTCTCATTTTCTCATAATATACATTGCACATCACCACAGTGTTCAATGATTCTCAAACGACTCGATGGATGAGTCAGTCTCTCTAAATCCCTCCTTTCCATGAGCTACTCTGTTCTGATTGGTCAGATGACCCAGTCTGTTGTGATTGGTCTATTCTGCTCTGATTGGTCAGATGACCCAGTCTGTTGTGATTGGTCTACTCTGCTCTGATTGGTCAGATGACCCAGTCTGTTGGGATTGGTCTACTCTGCTCTGATTGGTCAGATGACCCAGTCTGTTGGGATTGGTCTACTCTGCTCTGATTGGTCAGATGACCCAGTCTGTTGGGATTGGTCTACTCTGCTCTGATTGGTCAGATGACCCAGTCTGTTGTGATTGGTCTACTCTGCTCTGATTGGTCAGATGACCCAGTCTGTTGTGATTGGTCTACTCTGCTCTGATTGGTCAGATGACCCAGTCTGTTGTGATTGGTCTACCGTGTACAGTGCATATTTCGGAAACAAACGTCCATTACCATAACTCCAGCTCCGTCCGGAGGCTTCCTGTTCCTAAAGCTCAGTGATTGTACACACTGTAAAGACAGTAAAGATGACGTTGATTTTACATAAATCCCAGCACGAGTCCAAATTGATGATGAAACAATGGAAGAACTAGTTATTCAACCCGAACCTTGAGCAGGACGTTTCTCAGTGATGCTACTCAGTTTGAGGTACATTATCAGATGTTTAATCTGTAATTCCTCACCATCAGCATTAGCAAGTGTGCTTCCATCAACAAACCTGTGTGTGTGTGCATGTTTATGTGATTTATGAGGACACACATTTGTATAATGACATGGGTATTACACTGGTATTACAACGTAAACATGGTTTATGAGGACATTTCCTGTGTCCTCATAATAAAAATAGCTTTAAAAACATACTAAACAATGTTTTATTAAAAATGTACAAATGCAGAATGTTTTCTGTGATGGGTAGGTTTAGGGGTAGGGGTAGTGTAGGTTTGTAAAATGTACAGTTTGTACAGAATAAAAACCATTACGTCTATGGAATGTCCTCATAATGATAGGTGCACCAACATGTGTGTGTGTGTGTGTCTAATGTATTGCGGTGCACATGTGGGAACTATCAATAACAGCTGATATAAACATGAACGTTTGCAAATCAAATCTTGCTCCATCCTTTATCTTTACTCAAAGTAGTAAGAATGACTTAGTCTGCATTAACATTAACAGTTTTAGGTAATACTGCAGCCCACAGCTGATTTACAGTAGTATTTCAGTAAGACAGTAATAACGTGAGTTAATCGGTTAGCCGGATACTTACACAATATGAAACACAAACACATTGAAGAGCACAGGCAGCATCTTCTCGACATGATGCTATCCAGTATCCGCTGCAGTTTTCAAGCTTTCCCTGGTGTCTGCTTGCGCAATAAGTGGACGGGCAATATGCTAATATTTCGTTGTGACGTCACAACGATATATTTATTTACGCTGCACTTTCCGATTTAAAACTTTGCAGGATGTTTTCATTCACTTAGAACTGTTACACACTACATGAAAGGTAATTTTCAAAAATCCATAACAGGGGCTCTTTAAGTGCCAAATAATAATGACTTTAACATAATATAATATAACATAATATTTTTGACTTTTAATATGACTTTTATTCACAGATATTAAAAATGTAATCATTACTTGACTAACTATAGGATAACATTACATTGATTTCTTATCACTGAATTAGCAGGACTTGCTTCTCTCTTTTGGTCAGTAAACAAAAACTTCTCGGTTAACTTCATGTTCTCTTCAATTAGACGTATCACATCTCTCTGAAATCACGATTTACTCTAGTATATATTAATTATAAGCAATTATTTAATAAAGACATCGATAAACTAATGATAGTCGAGTAACGCGAGTGCACGCCTTTCTGTGGAAGAAAGAAGCGCGTGCTGGAAAAGCGCATGGAGATCAGGGGCGTGCAGTAAAGAAAGTTACAAACCCACGTATTTATGATTTGTATGCGTTTCATACTACGCTTGACATTGGTTTAATATTTTTATCTATAAAATTGGATTTATCTGAAAATGATAATGCGTTTTGACTGATCTAATCCAGGTTTTAATAAAACCTAAAAAAAACCTAGAGGGAACGTTCTGGGATGGTTCTCTGTAGGTTGCAAAATAAAGAACACAGAAAGTTCCTAGATTTGGTTCCCAAAAAAATAACCAAATGGGAACCATAGGGCAACTAGGGGAACGTTCTGTGTTTGCTGGGTTAGTCTACTGGCAAACAACACTTATAAGAGCTAGGTGAAAGCCTATTATTCCATAAACACCGCATCCGTAAGGGCTGCCATTGTTGTATCGCGGGCTATGTGACATCAGAACTCGTAACTGGGAGTACATCGTTCTAGTACGAGTTCACGGGTGGGAAATCACGGGTTTGACTGCCGTTCCAGTGCACTTTTACAGGTAGAAGGTTGAAAAAACACGGATTACGGGTTGCCTGGAACGTGGCATTATATTTAAGCCCTTGTCTTTTTTACTGTATCAGAACCAATAGCTAGTTTTTTTTTTTTCATACTTGACTAAAATACTGAATATTGTATTGCATGTAGTAGGCCTATGGCAAGCCGTTGTAACATTTAATCAGTAAAACGTACTAATATCTATTTTCATGCTACTAGTACTTATTTTTTAGATATCTATTCCATTAAGTACTAGTATTTATTCATTAGCTACTAGTACGGATTTCTTAGAAACTAGTATCTTTTTTAATTGTATCTAGTAACATTTCTTACTAATCACAACTGCTTTTTTACTCGTCTTATGTTATGACTAGTCAGAATGGCCACTGTAGAGTTCAATTAAAAATCTTACTAGTAAAATAACAAAATCTTACTAGTAACATTTGGAATAAACACTAGTATCTAGTAAATATGTACTAGTATCTATTGAATAAGTACTAGTAGCTAATGATACCTACTAATTTGTTTTAAGGATTACATGTTAAGGTGGCTTGCCATAGTAGGCCTACATTGGGGCCACTGCTGAATGATGCTACATGGTCCATTAAAAAATCTGTCCATCCCTTTGCACTTGGCACATTTCGAGTACTTAATGCATTCTAATCCGACATTGACCATGTGGTGAAAGCCATTGTTTGAGCACTTTAACCCCCCGCTGTCAGCACTCTCAATTGAAGCTCGGATTTACCACGGATTCTCTTTTGTTTTGCATCTTTTCGCGGTTCATTTCGAGTGCCGACTGTACCGTCTCTTATTATCATTTCAACATGAAATACTCACCAATTATGTATACGCAGACTCTTTGAACGCTTAAAGGGATTGCAGGGGCATCTAGCTTCCAGTCATAACAGCTTTTCATATGCAAACACACGAGCGACGCATCGACCTCTGAGGGTTTGGGCTTGAGCCGGATGGCTCAGATCTCCTCCGCTGTTTTAATGATTATTGTGGAGGATTTCTAAGTGTTTGTTTGTAGTTGCCGTATCAGCGCTTTTGAAATCCCCATCGGAGAGGGAAGGACGAGGGTGTGTTGAATTGGAGGTGATTGTGCCCGGTGGATCGTTAAAACAGGCATCAAACAAACAAACATCTCATTTTTTTCACTATGAGAGAAGCTGGGGATATTGATTTATCCCAGAGACGAAGGTAAATGGGTGTCCGCTTTTCTTTGCCTATGTAGGAACACATTTTGCTCATTTTACAGATTGGCTATATAAAAGATGCTTTCAAATATTGTCAGTCAGATGAACACTCCAACAAACAGGGGAAAGCGGGGCACAACCTAACGCGGGGTTAGTTGTAACACGCATGGTTTAACACTTTCCACACATGCCAGGATGACAAAACTTAGTGTATTTACTAGTTGCCATATCAACACTACATAGAGAAAAAATTGCGTCAAAATTAACAAATCTTTGGAAGATATCACTGAACATTTATTTAACCATGGCAAAAGTAAATTTCTTGCGTTCATTTTTCATCTCTGTTTTTTGTTTATTTAAAATCAGACAAATCTGATATTATTGCAATCTTATATCTGTTATTTAACAGTTGAGATAATTCTTTAATAATAATAATTAGTCAATAATAATTAAGCATTTCTGAACTAGAGGTGTGTTTGTTGTCAGACTCAAAAATTTGTTTATTTTTAAATATTAAAAAATGCCATTATTTTTATTCGAAAAATTGTATTTTATTGATAAAATATTTTAGTTTGTCATTGATTTTTTTTTTATTATATCAGATAACATTTTAAGCTGCAACACACTGTATTAATGAAACAAAACCACATAATTGTACTAGATGTAACACACGAGAATGAACCTCATTGGTTCTTGCAGAAGCTCAAACGTGCTGCGTAACACGAGAATGAACCTCATTGGTTCTTGCAGAAGCTCAAATGTGTTGCGTAACACGAGAATGAACCTCATTGGTTCTTGCTGAAGCTCAAACGTGCTGCGTAACGCGAGAATAAACCTCATTGGTTCTTGCTGAAGCTCAACAGTGCTGCGTTACACGAGAATAAACCTCACTGGTTCTTGCTGAAGCTCAAACGTGCTGCGTAACACGAGAATGAACCTCATTGGTTCTTGCAGAAGCTCAAATGTGTTGCGTAACACGAGAATGAACCTCATTGGTTCTTGCTGAAGCTCAAACGTGCTGCGTAACGCGAGAATAAACCTCATTGGTTCTTGCTGAAGCTCAACAGTGCTGCGTTACACGAGAATAAACCTCACTGGTTCTTGCTGAAGCTCAAACGTGCTGCGTAACACGAGAATGAACCTCATTGGTTCTTGCAGAAGCTCAATTGTGCTGCGTAACGTGAGAATGAACCTCATTGGTTCTTGCTGAAGCTCAACAGTGCTGCGTAACGCGAGAATAAACCTCACTGGTTCTTGCTGAAGCTCAAACGTGCTGCGTAACACGAGAATGAACCTCATTGGTTCTTGCTGAAGCTCAAACGTGCTGCGTAACGCGAGAATGAACCTCATTGGTTCTTGCAGAAGCTCAATTGTGCTGCGTAACGTGAGAATGAACCTCATTGGTTCTTGCTGAAGCTCAATCGTGCTGCGTAACACGAGAATGAACCTCACTGGTTCTTGCTGAAGCTCAAATGTGTTGCGTAACACGAGAATGAACCTCATTGGTTCTTGCTGAAGCTCAAACGTGCTGCGTAACACGAGAATGAACCTCATTGGTTCTTGCTGAAGCTCAAACGTGCTGCGTAACGTGAGAATAAACCTCACTGGTTCTTGCTGAAGCTCAAACGTGTTGCGTAACACGAGAATGAACCTCACTGGTTCTTGCTGAAGCTCAAATGTGTTGCGTAACACGAGAATGAACCTCATTGGTTCTTGCTGAAGCTCAAACGTGCTACGTAACGCGAGAATAAACCTCACTGGTTCTTGCTGAAGCTCAAACGTGCTGCGTAACACGAGAATGAACCTCATTGGTTCTTGCTGAAGCTCAAACGTGCTGCGTAACGTGAGAATGAACCTCATTGGTTCTTGCTGAAGCTCAAACGTGCTGCGTAACACGAGAATGAACCTCATTGGTTCTTGCTGAAGCTCAAACGTGCTGCGTAACATGAGAATGAACCTCATTGGTTCTTGCTGAAGCTCAAACGTGCTGCGTAACGTGAGAATGAACCTCACTGGTTCTTGCTGAAGCTCAAACGTGCTGCGTAACGCGAGAATAAACCTCACTGGTTCTTGCTGAAGCTCAAACGTGCTGCGTAACACGAGAATGAACCTCACTGGTTCTTGCTGAAGCTCAAGCGTGCTGCGTAACGTGAGAATGAACCTCATTGGTTCTTGCTGAAGCTCAAACGTGCTGCGTAACACGAGAATGAACCTCATTGGTTCTTGCTGAAGCTCAAACGTGCTGCGTAACATGAGAATGAACCTCATTGGTTCTTGCTGAAGCTCAAACGTGCTGCGTAACGTGAGAATGAACCTCACTGGTTCTTGCTGAAGCTCAAACGTGCTGCGTAACGCGAGAATAAACCTCACTGGTTCTTGCTGAAGCTCAAACGTGCTGCGTAACACGAGAATGAACCTCACTGGTTCTTGCTGAAGCTCAAGCGTGCTGCGTAACGTGAGAATGAACCTCATTGGTTCTTGCTGAAGCTCAAACGTGCTGCGTAACACGAGAATGAACCTCATTGGTTCTTGCTGAAGCTCAAACGTGCTGCGTAACGTGAGAATGAACCTCATTGGTTCTTGCTGAAGCTCAAACGTGCTGCGTAACACGAGAATGAACCTCATTGGTTCTTGCTGAAGCTCAAACGTGCTGCGTAACGTGAGAATGAACCTCATTGGTTCTTGCTGAAGCTCAAACGTGCTGCGTAACACGAGAATGAACCTCATTGGTTCTTGCTGAAGCTCAAATGTGCTGGGTAACGTGAGAATGAACCTCATTGGTTCTTGCTGAAGCTCAAACGTGCTGTGTAACACAAGAATGAACCTCATTGGTTCTTGCTGAAGCTCAAACGTGCTGCGTAACGCGAGAATGAACCTCATTGGTTCTTGCTGAAGCTCAAACGTGCCGAACATGCTTCAAAACGAAAGTCTCACGGGTTTGGAACGACATGAGGGTGAATAATTAAATGACAGAATTTTCATTTTTGTGTGAACTAACCCTTTTTGTAACCCACTGCACAAACCACAAAACGTGCAACCTAGTGGACCAATGTCACAGGAATAAAGTGCAATTTAAAATAAATTAAAATAGAAATCAGTTATTTTTAATTGTAAAAATTGGCCTACTGTTTTTTAAAATTATTTTAAGTATTTTGTTTAAAAAAATGCAACCTATCAAAGATTTCCTATTAGAAATAAAATACATTTCTGAAATTAGATATATAAAAGCAATATGATGCCCTGCACAAATTTTAGCTATACTTGGCAATATTTATTTTTTTATTTGTTTCTAATTGTTTTTATTCATTTCATTCAATTGTTTTTAATTGTTTCTTATTCATTAGTTTTAGACACTCATCATTTCATGGTTTATGGTGGTTTGTGAATGTATGATCACCAGTGCAGTTTCTGTTTTGCAACATCTTTAAACAAAATGCCATAATGCAAAACTCATTCAAATTGCTGTAATGACATTATTCTCTTACAATGCTTATAATGGCATTATTGTCTTTTTAAGGCACAATTCAGTAACATTTTTAGGGATGCACGATATATCGGTCACCATATCAGTATCGGCCGATATACATGTCCAGTTTTAATGTTATTGTTATCGGCCCAGTAAGACAATTTGGCTGATATATTAAAGCTGATAATGGATTATTTCCTTCAGCTGAGACACTTCAGATGTTCAACATGATGGTTTTGAATTGCTTGAAATATGATTGGAATCACTTCAAAAAGGAAAATATAGCTATGCAACATCTATCATATAGGCTTCATAAAATTATAATGAGAGCATAATTATAATTGTGTGCTTGTCTTTTTATGGTGAGACTTTTGTTCTTGTAATCAAATTTATGTTATAAAAATTGGGATTTAGATTTATTGGCCAATATATCGGTTATTGGCTTTCAAATATAAATAATTATTTGTATCGGCAAAAATGTTTATATCAGTGCATGCCATTTTTTTTTTTTTTTTTTTACAAACTGAACATATCAACATAGTCTTAGAATGTTTTCCACTGTGAAATGTCTGAAATAATGCATTACATGTTTCAAATTGTGTACAAATGTTCATAAACACCCAGGCCACCAACATTATACGACACAGTTGACCCACACCGTAAAAACACTCCTTCCTATAAAAACGTCCTTCTAAAATGCACAGAACACACTGCATTAGTTTAAATACAGAAAGCAACACTACAATAAGTGAAACAAATGTTTAGTTTGAAAACACACGTGTTAAAGGAATTGTTTGCCAAAAAAAATTGAAGTGAATGACAGAATTTTCATTTTTGGGTGAACTAACCCTGCACGACCACACAGAACTCAAACCAACACAGAAAAACATGACAAATAATATGTGCCAAAACCTAATAAAAGATAAACAAAGGACAGATTGAAACTAAATTGCAATCCAGGCCAAAAACAGATCATACATGAAATAAAAACGCATCAGACCACCTCAACTGGAATGTGGTGGGAACACTGAACACATTAGATATCAAGAGTCTCATATCAGTAGATTCATTATGGCATCATGTCCACAGCAAACTTCACTCATTAATGCACATTTAAAACAACAATGGCAAACAATGAACTTTTAGCATGGGAAAATGGAAGAATTAATCCATAAATGAAACTCAACTCACCCTCTGGATGTTGCAAACTCAAATATCTCTTGTGTTCCCTTTTTGAAGAATATTCAGTCCAGTCCTTCTCCTGGAGGGCCACTTTCCTGCAGAGTTTTGCTCTAACCTTAATTAAACACACCTGAACCAGGTAATTAAAGGATTAGTTCACTTCAAAATGAAAAGTTCCTGATAATTTACTCACCCCCATCTCATCCAAGATGTTCATGTCTTTCTTTCTTCAGTCGAAAAGAAATTACGGTTTTTGAGGAAAACATTCCAGGATTTTTCTCCATATAATGGACTTCAATGGCAACCAACGGTTGAAGGTCCAAATCAATGCAGTTTCAAAGGAAGGGCTTCAGAGGCTCTGCACGATCCCAGACGAGGAATAGGGTCTTATCTAGACAAACCATCGGCCATTTTTAAAAAACAACTGTTGTTCTTCTTCACGATGTATGACGTTATCACGTTGGAAAGGTCACGCCGTGACATACGTGGAAGTTGATTTGGACCTTCAACCGTTGGTTGCCATTGAAGTACATTATGTGGAGAAAAATCCTGGAATGTTTTCCTCAAAAAAACATAGACATTCTTTTCAACTAAAGGAAGAAAGACATGAACATCTTGGATGAGATGGGGGTGAGTAAATTATCAGGAAATAATCCAGGCGTTCAGGATTACTAAACACATCCATGTAGGTGTGATAAAGCAAGTTAAAGCTAAATTCTGCAGGAACGTGGCCCTCCAGAAGGACTGGACACCCCCTTTTATATAACGAAAGTGGTCAGTCAAGCTCCAAAATGACAAAAAAGCACAGAGAGTAAAGACTTGAGTCTGTTTCTCACACAAAGCCGTTTTATGATTTGAGAGCAATTGGAATATAGTGGACAAGTCATATGCACTGTTATGATACTTTTTGTCATTTTAACGCTTGACAGAAGTGGTCATTATGAAATGTTATTCCAGGGTTTTCTTTTCTGCATTTTCTCCTCTTTTCTAGCTTGTTTGAATCTAATAAACCTGGTATAGTATATTACGAATACCATTGGCTCTGTGATGATTTGTTCCTTTTTGGATAAAAGTGTCTGCTAAATGCATAAATGTAAATGTTCCATGAAAGAAAGAGTCATATTGGTTTTGAACAACATAAGGGTGAGTACATTTCATGTTTGGCTAAACAAGCCCGATATCAATACGGTTGATGAAGTGAGAAGTTGAAGGAGTGAATATTAAACAATCATACAAGATCTCATTTAAAAATGACAAGAAATGATTCTCGCCTTCAAGTCCATAAATAAATTGTAAGAAAAAAGTTTTTCGGAAGCGTTTAACTTGTGTCCTGCACATGTCAGTCGGGGTCTTTGACCTGCAGCGTGTCACAGAAAGTGTCAGTCACTCCTTTTTCCCAAAGAACTTCCTGAAGACGGATTTGTTCCGTGGCCGCGGGAGGCTCATGTAGCTCCTCATGGGCAGATCGGAGACGTCGCTTGGCTTGGCCATCGCTGTGCTTTTACAGACCGACGGCATCTCTCGATCTCCGATGAATAAAGTCACAGAGTAGCTGGAGCTGCTGTCCTGGCCTTTGCCTGAAGGGGGCGCTACAGGCTTTATCCTCTGATATGTGGCTATGGACAGAGATATCAGTGTTTAAAGTCCATATTACAGTGGATGATGTCCAGCCTAGGGAAATTGACATGTTCATGCTTTATTTAAAAGCTTGGAGTCAATTGTTTTAGTTGTGATAATGCAATGAAACATGCCAAATTGTGCGGGACATAATTATTGATAAAACGTATACCTTAATTGCAATGCAATTTGTCTGGATAAAAGCATCTGCCAAATGCATTAATGCAAATGTACAGTAAAGTGATTTCCGGCGGAGATATTTGTTTTTAATGACCATACAAGTTTGATTAAACCATCAAAATACAAGGTAAATATTTAATATTTTAATATATATCAAATATGAGGGAAGAACAAAAGACTAAACTTGGTAAAGGTATTTATCTGAAAATTATTCGGCAAAAAAACTACAGCTGCAAGATTTATTTTACAATGCAAAAACAATGCATAGAAAAACAAAAAGCATACATTGACTACAACATAATGAGCTGTTAATATTTCATTGGTTCTCTCTTTTTTTTGCATGTGTTCATAATTTCTTTGTATGTCAGCCTGGCCAAAAATTATGTCTGCTCATTTCATTGCGCTATCAAAAATAAAACAATTGACTCTAAGCACAACTACGCAATATGCTTGTTTAGCACATTTTTAATACAATTTGAATAAAGGGTGAAGATGTCAATTTTCCTACCCTGGACATCACTTTTGGACACTACTATACACCATTATATAGCACCGTTTCATAAGAATGACCTGTTTACATGGCAAATGTTGTGACTGTAGAGGCTGTACCTGAGGTAAAGGAGTGTGAGCGTCTCTTTTCACTGGTCCAGCCCTGAATGGAGGACACAGAGGACAACTTCTGTCTCAGAGACTCGCCATGAGACTCAAACTCATCCTCTACAGAGAGAAAAAACAGAGCATGAATCATTCAACCTCTGCAGTACAAGGGCAGAAAGTATAATAGAGTAACAAAGTACTGGAGGTGAGAAATAATGTGACCAAGGTGGAAATGACAGAATCCAGAGAGCTGAAAAGAAGTGCTTCTCCAGAAATAGAAAGCCACTGACAGCAAACAGATGTGACCATGCCTCATAATGTCTGTGTGAAGCTCGACTCATACCAGAGTCCTCTACTGCCCTCTTTTGGATGTCCAAAACATTTGTCTTGCATATTATTTATTTATTACTACTAGCATTAGTAGCCAGTGT